>LOND01000173.1:83470-93821 GCA_014220965.1 Paragonimus kellicotti
GTGTCACGTGACACATCCACGATCACTACTGCTGTTCCGAAGAGAGCATGTAGTCAGAATAAATATCTGTGCAAACCGGCATTCATGTAGATTGAACATCACCCACAATTGATCGCAGCTGTCGCATTTCCACAGACCTCCCAGTTGGCCACTTTCGAAAAAAAAACACTAGACTCGAGTTTTGTTCTTGTTAGAACTCGTCGGTAGTGCATATCCTTGCCACTGCCGGGACTAGAACTCCGGCCACGCTTTCATGAGGCAACCGTATTGACTGCGACATCATTGCCCTCATATTGTGCACGACCGAATTATCATATGTGAACGCTTAACCACTTCCGCTTGTGATTAATGATCAACAAACTGGTGTTGTCAAACACGTACACAACTTACTAATAAAAAACCGTAATGAAATCGCGCATTGTATGAAATGAGGTAATCAATCTGGTTGTTTCGGAAAACTGATTAGGTTGAACTAGTTCGCATCGTAGCCTCACTTTGCACCTATCTCGAAGTCGATGATCTCAATGTCATATCAGTTACTAAAGTCTAAGATCTAGTACTTCAAGACGATTTGAATTTCATTTTTTTCTGTCATCCGTTTCAAGATGGAAAGTCATCAACGAATTGCTAAGAGTTGAGCAAACGACTAACTATTGGATAGAAAACCACTCGAGAGGTTAATGGATGGTGTTTGCAAGCGCATCAGTTCTTTCGAGATAGCCAACTCCCACACCCCGTTGTTACATTTTGCTTTAAATGGCTGCCAAAATCTTTGGAGGCGAATATTACAACGAGCCAATTTCTCGATTGTTCCACAGTATTAATTGAACAAGAATTTGTGACCACTCATATTTTGACTTGATTGCAGTCGGATAAAATAAAACGCCGACGAGTAGTATTGATCACTGCGACCGATGACGGTTGCCTAACAGGACTCTGACAAACTACGATATTGGCACTGGGGTAGGTGACTGTGAATCCACGTTTCCTCATTTTAACCAGCTGAAACGAGCTAGCTTAGGTTAACGGAGCGGACATTATGCTTGAGTTAACATATGTGGAGATCAATCGGTGGATTTTCGAAATGAGACATTTTCCAGAAATCCCAGTATACGTTGGGCTTAAAAAACAATGCAGGCACATGCGTATTTGCGATACCTGTACACTCTCTCGTGGCCCACCAACCAACGAAAAGGTCACGCAGATCACACTGCAGCCCAGACAGATCACACAACCCTGTTAATGATCTTTGGTTAACAGTATTAAGTGATCTCAGAGCATGTACTCCGATTGGTTGGTTTAAGAATAAACAAAACGACCACCACATTGATGCAGTGTAAAAGGATTTCGCTGATTTGTCTGATGTTGGTCAATAAAGACCTCCCATTCGCCTCACGGGTGCTGCAACCTCAGTCACCAGGATGGTTGTGTAGCTTGAAAATAACGGAATATACCGTGCTATTTCACCTTGTGCTTACACAGCAGCCTGCATTTCGAACAGGATCTTTTTTCTATTCACTCTTCGGTTACGCCAACATTTTCATTCACAGTAGCCTATTAACCCTGCTCACCAGTAGCAGTCAAAAATGTTTCCGTCCTAGAACTGCTGCTTTGGTCATTTTGGAAACGGTACGTGTCAACAACCACGGCTACAATGCCGGTGGGCTCATAACGCGAGTCGATAATATTGTTTAAACCACTTGCTTTCTGAATTAGGTCCGTTTGTCTCTTCGCCCTTGCTCACTAGCTATGTAGAGGTCCTTGCTTCATTTGGCTTTCCGTTTATCAATTGGTAATGGTTTTGTACTCCAATGCATGGACAAAATGGTATCTGAACTCGTTAGAAACACAGATTGTTCTCCAACGATCACTTAATAAGTTTTCCTCGCTTTTACTGTTTGCACGGCATCGCATTACAAAACGTTCGCCGCTTTGTGACCTGTGGCCCCTTTGGACGGGATTCAACTTGACTGCCCAAGTCTTTTAATAGGATTGTCGCACTGTTCACAATTGTGAACAATCGACTCCACATATCGCTTTTTTGCACGTAAAACTTTTACTTTATTTTAACATCGATGCCGTTGCCATTTTTACGATTTTTCTTGAAGTTTGTCGTACATTCGTCGAAGTTAGTTGAACTGGGGCATTTTCACATAACAAAATCTCTTTTGCACCACTTTTTAACGTCATCTACCCATTTAAATAAGCAGTTCCACATTGTTCATTCCACATTCATTCATGTCACGTCAAACGATTTTTTTCTTAGTGGTCAACATGCTGGTCCCGATTAACTAGACAGGTAAAAAACAGATCTTTTCTCCATCATATCACTCTCGATCACCTGTGGCATGTTCTGTTTATGGGCAACTTGTGAATATAACAGCACCCTATTCGTGTGTTTATTTGAAGTCTAGCTCTGCTCTGACCTCCTTCTTCCCAGGGTTTCTGCCGGTAAATACGTTATATTATCTAATATCCTCCACAAGGAACTTATTGTATTTCTCATGCGTTCTGCTTGCAGGGTTTTTGAAATTCATTTGTAACTCAACTTCTGCTTGAACGGTTCATGAAATGTTGCATGTTAACCACACATGAGGTTCGCTTATTGTACACGGTAGATTAATATCTGTGGCATTCGATCTTTGATGGGACTGTGTCAGTATGTTAGCTCTTTCGCATTAACAAACGTTTAAACAAGAGGATCGGCCTGTTTGCTTCTTCGGGATTGTCGCTACCTCCGTCAAATCATTCACCAATGTTTGTGAAATTTCTAAGAGCAAACTATAGCTTACATAATTTAAAGGATTAATCGTCATTAACTTCGACACAGAATGGGTTTGTGAAGTTATGTTAAAGGTGATTTATTGAAAGTGGTGAGATTACCCACCTCGCTATTAAGCTGAGAAATCGATTCTTCACTGAATAGCGTGTTCTGAAAGGCAGTAATGTTAAACTGTTACAACTTTGGCAATTACTTTATCTGTTTTTGCACGAGTGCATTAACCACTCCAGTGTGCATTCGTCCTACAATATCTGCAATATGTTTTAAACGTATGATAGTGCGCAGTGTAGACGTTACCTATTGGCTAGTGACACTATTAGGATTCTGGTGACGCTCGCATCTCCCACTCCAAGAATGATGTTTCTTTGCTGTTTTGCAAGCCCAGCTGAACTAGGGTTTCTTTTTGAGACATTTTCAGCAACGAATTCCTCTGAGTTGCTTGGATGTAGTGATCAGAGGGCATACATCATGTTATGCCTTCATTTCATGCACCACTGTGATATGAAGCGGCGCAAGAAAGATTTATCTAAGTCGAACATTGTAATTCGATTAACGAGCCGGGCTTTATCATCTTGACTGTTAGTCGCGAACTTTCGGACTTCTCAAGTACCCACAGACGTTTTATCGCGTTGTCCACACAGTCAACCCATTTGATACAGGCTAACTAGCGGAGACAACAGGTGTTGTATGCCGAGGGCATGTATGCATCTTCCGGAATTATCTCTAATCCCTAGAACAGAACTGGTATCACACGCATTATACGTCTCTCCTCTAATAGACAACCGAACATTTCTACGACGTCATGAAGGATAAAGGTTATCTAATTTACGGTATTTTCACTGTCTTCATGGAAATCTTGTCAGTCCTCTTATAGTCTGATCAGATGATACTACCCAGTTAGGTAAGGTTATTAACCACCTCATACTGTCTGTATGCAGTGACAAATGGAATCAGGGCCAACCCAATCTTGTAACGGCACTTTTCACACTAAAAGTGTACGGCGCATACCATACAGACTGGCCAAGCCAGTTAATTGGTTTACCATACTCTGCATACTGTGCGTTGAAGAGCCAAGTAAAACAATGTCATCCACATACTCCATCTTGATTGGCTCATTATTTGACAAAGGTTGCATTTCGGAATCTTTAGAACTCCTAGTGCCCTTTACTACGGAATATATAATCCACCACATTGTTGAAAATGATGGGTATGTCGCACATTCTTGTCGAACGCCACTTGATGTGAAGAACGCTCGGAATAGCTGTTCATAAATGCTCACTCCGCACGCATAGTGGGCGTGCAACAATTGAATGGATATATTTCACTAGAACTTCCTTTATTATAGTGACAGCCCCGGAGGACTTGTCGGACAGCCGAGCCGAAAGCCGCCTTAGGTTTGAAAAATACCGTGGCCGTGGGTCGAGAAAGGGAGTGTGGACGCTCCGATTTCTATCACAAGGTGAAAATATATTCAATATGGCTGCGATCAAGCGGAAAACCGGCCTGTTCTCGTATTTGTTTATCTGTATATTTCAGAGGCTGACACATTCTGAGTTCCTTGACTACTTTGGGTGCATTAAAGACGTGGCTAATGCCCTTGTCTTATACACATGATTTTCCGATACTCTTTTTGGAAATCAGAATGATTGTTGATGAACCTTAATCACAAGGCTCCTCTTCAGTCTTTCTTATGCGTCAGAGGAGTGTGATTAGGGAAGGGGAGGGGTGACAATCTGATGCCATAATCTTTGAAAAGAGTTGAAGGTAAAAGGTCCGGACCTAGGGCTTGATAGGTAAGCGTTTGAATCGTCGATCATAACTGTATGCACATATACTGTTCATTAAAGGCTCAATAAAAATGGCATCTCACGAACCATTTTCCGATTTGTACTTAAAAATATCTCAGTTAAACAATGTGGTAGATTTGATAAAGATGCCCAGTAACTAAAAACTCTGGCTTTGGTTGGATTCGAACCAAGGACAGAAAAAACATGTTGAGATGCGGCAACCGCACTGAAGGCTGTGTCGGTATTTCAAAAATATCATATTTGGACTCGGTTACCCTTCCAGTCCATTGTATACAATGGAATCCGCTAAGTGATTCAGAGGATTGACTTCTCATGCAGGCCTTTTTTGTGAAGTTCACGGTGGAACCCACCAACATCACTGTAGAACATTGAAATTGCATTACTGATAGGTGGTTTTAACGGATTTGCTAATTTAAGAATGATTGGATTGCAGACAGTTTGGGATTCTGCTGGACTTGCTCACTGCTTCGCTTGCCTGATTATCATATTCGGGGCGCAGTACGCGGCTGAGTACTTGTTGATGCGGAAACCAACACTCGCGTTAGATAATTGTTGTCAAAGCGAGATTTTTTGAACGCAAATGTTTATCAGGTATCCCTCATCGATCAGGATATCGAGCTAAGTGAATTTGTTCCGAATGAAGTGAGCAATTGCAGATCGCATGCGGACTCGTTTCTGAGACTGATGAGATGAATGATCGGTAATCAGCGAGGTAAATAAAAAGTTCACTCTGGCTGAGCAGATAGCGTGTTAGTGCATATTCGCAAGTGTGTGACGGATCCTCAGCGAGAACAATAAACTTTACCCAAGTGCCCGACCCGTTTTTACTGAGTAGTATAGGCTACCCTATCCATTTTGGTCCAACCGTTTACGCTCCTAAGGAAATACTAATCTCAAGTTGAACATCACCCACAATTGATCGCAGCTGTCATCAACAATCAAAATACCGCTCGACAAGTCAATGATTTCTGTGATTTCAACTTGGAGAGAAGTCCTAGTCGAGGGGTCATCGATTGGAGTTAACAGACAGTAACTGTGTCTCCTCTCGAGGCGATCGGGCAACCTGATCATTACTCACAAGCGAAAGTGGTTGAGCGTTCACATATGATAATTCGGTCGTGCCTAATGTGAGGTCAATGGCGCAGTGGTAAACACGGTTGCCTCATGAAAGAATGGCCGGAGTTCTAGTCCCGGCAGTGGCAAGGATATGCACTACTGACGAGCTCTAATGAGAGCGAAACTCGAGTCTAGTGCTTCTTTTCGAAAGGGGCCGACTGGAAAGTCTATGGGAATGCGACAGCTGCGATCAATTGTGGGTGATGTTCAACTTGAAATTAATCCACTTCGATGGACCCCGTGCGACCACATCTATAATGGACTATTTCATTTCGTTCGGTTACAACCATAGATTTATGTTCTTCGGGTTATAATTACAGTTTCACAGTTTTCGTGATGCCCCCAATAGTTCTGCGACCCCGTTATACGTAGAATTAAACTTTTGAATGACAGTCCTTAACCGTACATTCCGCTTATGTTATTTTGAATAGTCCATATAAGTTCGAAGAGGTTGTGAGCCGTATGGGCTGAGTTTTTCGAACAACCACGAAATGTTTCTTTTCAGTCTTTTATATTTAGGACGTTCAATTAATTTTTCTGTTTGCTCGTTTTTACTCTGTTCAATGAGACTGCACAGGGATTTGATGGTATTCAGTGAAACTGCTTCCAACTTCGAGGATATGCACTCCGAGACGGAATTATACAGCCACTCCAAGTTACTAGGCTAATCCGTTTGTTGAACCTTATCTGATTATCTGGACATTTGGCGCTTTGAGAACCAGATATATGCCATCCTTTAGTCGACCTTGAGATTGTCTATCCGTATTTCTAGTGCTCCGTGCGTGTACTACTTGCTATACACCTAGGCCTTCGTTCTGAGTTTGCCCAGCCTATGTAAAACCATAACGACGTAGACGAATTTAATTGGAATGGAAGTGGTTTATCATTGTAGAAGTTTTTGCTACGTCTTATTTAAGGAGGCCTCGGGCATGCAAAGCGAGGGGAATGACGAACAGTACTAAGTAAGTATGACAAACAATTTGACACAAGTGCTTCATAGCTCTGCTGGACACTTTATCCCGCTAATTACACAAGGTGTGTGCAACAGACGGCAGACAGAACTCCAGGTTTGTATTATATGAAAATAAACAAAAGTGTTTCGCTTAATCAGTAGCAGACACAACAATACCTATTTTATAATAAAATTAATGTTTCTTGGACTTATCAATAGTACCAATAAAAAACTTAGTCTGAACGAGTCTGATGCATGGTGACACTATTGACTCCTCGAAAGAAGGGAGTGTGTTTCAGTTGACGCATTTTTGTGCAGTGTGTTTATCGTAGAAACTGTTCTGTCCACAAATTTCTAATAGCAGTTGGCCGTTGTAAAATCTGGTCGTTGTTTGCTCGATACTAAGAAATCTGTTACTGAAGGATGGAATGGCTGTACAATTTTATCGCGGATATAACCCGATTGATCTGTCATAATGCAGCCGATACCGGTCCAACTTATTTTGGCTTGTTTTGGATCCGATCTTTCTACGCATCATTCAGCTTTCTAAAGATAACGTTATGCATTGCACCTGAACGTTTTGTCGCTATATATATATATATATATATATATATATATATATATATATATATATATACCGTAACACATTTATTTCGGCTTTGTGACCGTGTACAAACACAGCAGTGTTACGATTCACTTATCTTTTGCTATCGATTTTTTTCCGGTCCACACTTAGAAATAAAGTACACAAGCGTGTTCTCAACTATGACCTCGCTGTACGCTAAAGTAGCAATCCTATTGTTCACTTATATGCTCAAGGTGAACTGCGTATTGTGTTTGGTGAACCATGGAGAACAAACTGTGCTTTCTTATTGTTCTAATGTGAATGAACGTAGTAACCACTTTTCCGTTTCTCCCCATTGTTATGGAAAAAATCATTCAAGATTACACGTGTTACTTGGTCTATCGCTATTTCCATGAGTTGCAACGACTTGCAATGCTATTTACATTATTCGCATGCAAAGAGAGATGCGCTGAATAAATAAGTCCTACGGTAGCAAACAGAATCTTTCTGGCTAACTAGACTCGTTGACAGTTTCCATGTAACTTACTTTGTGCCGAAAGTTTATAAGGTTTAATCACAGTCCTTCAAATTTATTCACTTGTTCTTGCGCCGTATGCGGCGTGCTTGTGAATGCAAGGTTGTTGTTTCTGTCAGCTCAAACTTGTAAACCACGTTGGCTTGTATATGTTTGTTTGGATGGAACTCAGACGTAAACCTCGAACCGGTTTCGTTTTCTCGCTTGTTGACTTTAGATTGTTCTGCTTATCTGGGTTGTGTTGGAGACTTAAAGAAAGTCGTGACTAAACGGATTAAGTGATATCGTTTTCCAGTTGTTTGACTGAGTACTTTTTAAAAGTCTGAGCGATTAGCTAAGTGGAGCAGTAAAAGTCCGGAAGCAGCAGATGCTGCCCTACATTTCTCCGTTTGTATTCTCTAGACAGCTTGGCGTTGAGCTCAGACATAGGATTTTTTTGTATTTATTCGGTTTCACTCCCTTGAGGTGTTGTACCTTTACCAATGTTTGTATCGCGGTTAGGTTGGTGCTGAAGTGGCTGATTTTTTCTTATTCTGACTAATTTGGATATGCACATGAAAGTTTGGGAAACATTGGATTACCCAGCTCTTATTTGATCCGATTTATCAAGAGTTTGTTACCGAACTCTGTTGACACATTGCTTAAAGTCTGGCATGCAGTCTGTCCCATAATGTCAAATCTTTTAGCAATATATATATATTGCAACTCGTGTAAACTGACATTTTCTCTTGACTGGGGAAGTAAAAGTGATAATTCCTGCTTCCTCATACGCAATTGCAGTTTAATGTTAATTGATGATTACTTAAAAATGGTTGTTTCACAATTGCAAAGTAATATAGGGTGATATGTGCTTACGGTAATTTCAAAGAATGTATGACTTCCATTTTGTTTGAGAATTTTAACACAATTTCTGTCACAAATTGTACATCATTTACAATTGATCGTCGCTTTCGTGCATTCGCAGTTAATCTTTTTTTTGTAAGAAAGCATCAGATTTGAGTTCCGCTGTTAGATCTCATCAATGGTACTCATCCTCGCCACGGTCGGGATTATAACTTTTACCACACTTACACACTTGATAACTATGAACGGAAACAATAGTTTGACATACCATTTCGTGTTTTCCTCAGTTGCTACACATAACAGCGGTGAGTGTGTGCAAAAGCTGTTGACCTTGAACCTCCGTCTGCCATGGTTTTGACCAATGACAGACTAGTGTATGCATTGAATTTGATATATGAACTTAATTCGCTTAAATATTTTTGATTTTCACCGCTGTTATGTGTAGCAACTGACGAGAACATACGAAATGGTACTACCATCTTGCAAAACCGGTCTTCTGATTTCGCTATTCAAATTCGTAACTGAGGAAGGATGTTTTATAGTTTGACATACGTATAGGGCAACTATAACCACTGAATTGTGATTGGTCATGGGGCAGGTGGTGGCGAGTGATAATAATAGCACCGTCGGGTTATGCAATCTAATTTCGATAACTTCAGATGTTGTACGGATTTGATTATCTGCCTTTGGTTTGTTAAATCAGATATACTGAAGTGGTTAAGTTGACAACATTTTTTCGAATTACCGTGGTGTCACAACTGTACTGATGATCACCGTAGTAACCCTATACTGATCCACACTGGGTGGTGTCCTCAGTTCCGTTCAGTTAAGCGTTCAGTCGTGTGACCCACGTACCCAGTTCCACAGGAATAGATGTCCACAAAAAGAAGCGGCGGCTTCAAACAGTTTATCTTTTTACTGTGAAGAATGCTTGAGTATAGTTGAAACACATTTTTTGACAACATTAGCGAGTCTCCTATAGGCTGTTTCAAGGGGAGTTTTAACTTTTTTTTTTTGTAACAGTGTGCATCTTTCTGTTCCGCTAAAGGCATATTGTTTTCCTATAAATTGAATGTCATCCACAATTGATCGCAGCTGTCGCATTCCCATAGACTTTCCAGTCGGCCCCTTTCGAAAAGAAGCACTAGACTCGAGTTTCGCTCTCATTTGAGCTCATCAGTAGTGCATATCCTTGCCACTGCCGGGACTACAACTTTGATATTACACTAACATGGTTTACTTGTCTATTCGACTGAATCATCATATATGAACGTTCAGTCAAATTCTCTTGTGAGTAATGCAGTGTAAGGAAGCTGTCTTGCTGATGACGCCTTACTTTCACTTACAGCTCGGTTGTTTGTTTGCAAGGTGTAGGCGCCTTGATGTTGTATGTTTGAATATAGACGTAGCTATTTTTAGTAGTTAGGTCCCTTCCCCCTTCTCTTTTTTTCTCTCTTCCTTCGTAGTTGTGTGGCAGTTAAGCATCACTGTGAACCACTGATGTATTGCTGTCTATGACGATGATGAAATTGTTTTCGCAACGCTGCGCGACCTCGTCTGTCGTTCATTTTTCGAGAATACCGTACGCAAGAACGACAATCGGAATTTGCTTTGTATGCATATTTTCATGGCTTCATTGATTAAACAGATGTAAGATTTTCTGAGTTTTTTGGGGCAAAGCCGCTGGAATGCATATACTAACCGTTCTAGACTCCTTTGTAGATAACCTTGTCTTCTACACATCAGCACA
>LOND01000173.1:110725-129667 GCA_014220965.1 Paragonimus kellicotti
GCTATCTGGGGATGTTCTTATTGGTGCGCGCTCCCATTTATTTTAACTTAAGATTCAACGCATATGCTTCAGCAGTCATGAATAAAATTATAGATCATATCGGATTTGACAGCGTCCGCTCGGCAGCCAATGAAACTCTGCATTTGATGAGAATGAAATTGTTGTGCCCCCGGAAAACGGTGATAAACGCTTTTACGCGGAATGGCCATGATAAAATGTTTAAGATAAACTGGCTCAGTGTATTTATTAATAAAGCGTATAGCCGTTCGAACGGCTATACTGTCAGGTACCAGGTTGTGTGTTACTGTTAGAATGCGATTGATTTCGTGAAGCCGGACAAAACGGTAAAACTAATGGCTAGGAAGCTGTAATTCATTATCTGTCATGACTTATTCTGGTTGCCCGGAACGAGCAAAGAAGTACTCTTACCATCGTACAGTGCCGGCTGTAGACTTTACACCACGCCTTGGACCTCAGGCCAGGTGTCAACTAGGCAGTTTTATGATACTGAAGAGCGGAAATAAATGGACCCATGACGTCGGTGGTCACATTAGATCAAGCCTCCAGTGGGTAGACCATAGGTTGTACTGATGAATCAAGTGGTTTGAAACTTTTATCAGCCTTCTGGCGTGCGATACAATTACGTATTTACTGTTCTAGCGTCAATGGTATTCTTGGCCACCAGTGCAATTCTCTTGTTCCATGTTTTGTTCGAACTATTATTTGGTGGCGTTTGTGCGCGCACGCTGTGATCCAGTGAATGAGTTCAGATGGTGTCCTTGGATCTACAGCCGTTAGTTCGTGTAGTAAAACGTTAAATGACTGTAACTCGTCGGCATATCCGTTATCAGCAAGCCAACCTTGTATGACACATTGGTTGATTTCTTTCAAGTTCATATCGCTCTCATTCCTCGACGAAAACTTGTGTCCGGTTATAGATGTTGGTTCACAAAAATTGAATGTAATTGTCGTGAACCGCTCTTCTTCTCTCTTACAAATGATGAACATGTTATGAAGGTCACGAAAATCCATAGACAGCTTGATTCTTGCAGCCCGGAGAAAATTTAATCTGGAAGTCATAGTTTGATAACCTAGCGTACCAGTGGTTAATTTTCAGCGGTTTGAGCTTGCTTGTTCCTTGGTCACTAACGTTGTTAGTGCAACACGACCAATGTGAAGTGTGAGTGGACATTCGACTTGGCAAAGGTGTTATGTTACTCAGGTTCAAACGCACGCAAGGGCCTTTTTTCTCCAACTAAGTACGATACTGTTGACCGTTCCTGACAGTTCGTATTGAAGACAGAATCGCTTCTAAGCCAGTATGTGATGTGTTGGTAGAAAGAAAAGTAAGGCATTTCTCATCGAAAATTGCCAGAACAGACACCATACGTTTTTTCCTTTCATCAAATGTAGACTGGTGTGATGTTTCTCGCTTAAAAGAGCTGCTCTCCTTCGATAACACACGCAATTATTTCGATAAAGTGGCAAATTCTGGTAGATTAACGTGGTGAAAGTCCACTCGATTCACCGGTTATCCTACTACCGATGCAACAGAAGGTTCAGCAAGGGACCACTCCAAACGTGACGTCAAGATCTTACATCAGGATTGGACGAAAAGCCTGACGGTTACACTTCCCGTTAGTTGCCATAGTTCTTTGTTCTGTATTGCACTAATCAACTCAGTCTCACTTTGAAGATGCTAATATGATTATCCAGTGACAGACTGGGATTTTGGTAATACATCTATCTTGTCTCATGAATAAAAACTGCTTACTGCAACTAGTACGAGGTCTTCTTATTACTTGCGTGAGAGGTTTTAATTCGACTGCGATTTCTGGGGCTATTCTGAGTACTACAATTAACTAAATTATACCAGCATACCTGAAAAGGGCTTAGTTTCCAATGCAGCTTTTAAGACGGGAGCTTTTGTAATGGCATGTATTTTCAACTCTTGGCCGAATTACCTCGGTGGAGGTGATTTGTCCCAAAAGTTCCACTTTTTGGGCATCAAATTTGTACTTCGTAAGGTTTAATCGAAGATCAAGTTTTTCCAGTCATTGTAATACCGTGTTTGCAGCGTTTGTAATGATTTTAGATGCGCACACTCAGAAAAACACTCCACGACTGGTTTTTTCCCCGTTTGCATCAATCTGGTGAAGGTGGCCCGAGTAGGGAATTGATTTGGCAACCTTTCGCTTTTCGAGCCGAGGCTGTTTCCCGGCAGCCAAACGATGCAGCTGGCCACCGCTTCTCAGTTTGTTCAACATACATATTTCAATAACTCATCGGCTTCAACGCCAAATCGGCTACTTGGATGACGTCGCTGAGTTAGATAAGCAGTTCTTCTGTCGATCGAGGGAGTAGATTGTTATGTGTCCAGCTAACACGGTAAAATCAAGGTGTGAATGTGACCGTACGCGCCTCGGTCAGTCTGGCCATATCGTCGAGTGAACACATTATCTGTCCGCTGATAACCTTACATAACATGGATAACTAGGACAGCTATGTCGGTGTCACCGGACGCGCACTCAAGCTGCGGATCGGGAAACTGCCGTTCATGCGAAACCCAACCGTGAAATAGTTGGGTTCGTTGAACAGATAAGCAGTCATAGAAAATGGACAGCAGTTCTACCAACAGAGTGTGGTTATGCACGGTTGACAGTCGGAGTCCCTATAAAATGCAGAGTAGGTTTTTGATCACACGAAGACATCGAGCATGTCACTCAGTCATATGGGGACCTAACTATACCCAACAGAAGCACGTGTATTCCAGGACAGCATAATATCGTAATGGTCCTGGATTACCTGGTTGAGAAGACCCATTACATCAGACCAACCCTACCCGGCGAATCCTGCGACTGATGGCGGAGTTCTATTGAAACCTCACACACGAATTCTGTTCTTCATTTCGCTGCCTAGCAGGTTAGGTTTTGAATCACCGTCTCCGGGTAACCTGAACGTAATTTTTCCGCCCAGCAAAATGGATATAAGCACTTTTTGACGCTAAAAACAAACTCTATAGCATGCTATCAGGCGATCCTTTTGAACGAGGTAGTGATGTACGTTCGGGCTGTCATGTCACACGCCAACACAGTCGATATCATTTCCCCTCCATTTTTTACTTGTTTTCCATTCGGTGATTTGCGACAGCAGTTTTCAAGCATACACTAATGTCCTACCTCATTTATCTTGTAAGGACAAGTTACAAATGAGTTTTAAGAAAAATGGAAGGTCTGTGAATTTTCGAGACATGCTTCACGTAGTCTGGGTGGCTGATTATTATCCAATCGGCGTATTCCGGTAGGCAGCAAAATCAACAGGACACGGCTTTAGCAACGACAACAGTACAGCAGTGGTTGTCTCTGATGCTTAGCTGTCCTTTAGGCTTAAACGGCCTTCCGACCAAGTCGGTCCGATAGATATTCATGTGATTAGAAATCTCCAGGGTAGTTATAAAAAGAAAAATGGTGTGCAAACAAGCTCGTTTTCGGTTATTCATATCAGGCTAATTACGTAACATTTACACTATCATGGACGAAACGAACAAAAACAAGTAGCAAGTTCAAGTGAGGTCAGACACGTCATTGGCACACACGGAGACAACGTTTTGATACGATTACGTCACAATTATGACGCAACTGGAACCATGCGCTTTGATCGGTCGTGGTGTGGGTGGTTGGCCATGGCAACTTCAACGCCTGAACAAAGCGCTTTTGTGCACATAAAGGTGGATTATTTGGTCAAATTCCGATCTCTGTGGCCAAAATTCGGCATCTGACAGCCTTTTGAGTGACCGGCGTTGACTCGGTAAATCGGACGAAAAGAGGAGGCCAGGTTGACAGTATGGTGTATATCAAGAATTGCGCTGGTAATTGTCTTGGTATATTGGGTTACCATTTCCGCTAACTAAACATATGATATCTCTGACATATAGCTTATAAACACTATATGCACAAATGGCTTCTTTTAAGTGGTTCTCCTCAAGCTTCGCCATGAAGATGTCTGCAAACAACGGCCCCAATGGGGATCCCATTGCCACGCCATCTGTTTGTCGATATAGTTCTCCATTGAATTTAAACTGTATGTTATGAGTACAAAGTATAATAGCTGTTTTAGTTCTTGTGGAGGTATACGGACATCTAGGTTGTTAATCACAATATAGTCACACAAATAGTCTATCGTCTCTTTCAGTGGAACATTTGTAAACAAGGATGATACGTCCAGAGAAAGCATTTGTTGTCCGGTTTAGCTCGCTGATTGTATTAATAAATTCAAAGGAATCTCGTGAGCTATGTTTTGTCAACTTCTGCCTGACGGGTTCAAGGAGATACGACAGCCATTTCGCCAGCGAGTGGTATGGTGAGTTGCACATGTCTAGAATAGGTCGAAGAGGTATACCCGCTTTGTGAACTTTCGGCAATCCGTAAAGCCTTGGAATTGTGCTTCCAATGGGTCGAATACGTTCGAAAGTTGGAGAGTCAATTGTCACGTTTTGTCTCAAAGAACGCAGTATTTTCGACAACGCCTTCTCTAGTTGAAGGGTTTTGTTCTTATTCCTCATCTCGAATTTGGTTTGTCATCTAGTAATGGTCTTGCATTTTGTCTAAGGTAATCTATCTTATTGAGAGAACTATTCCAGCACCTTTATCCGGCTTGGAGAGAATAATGCTTTCATTTTCCTCAGACTTTCGGCTGCTAATATATGTTCTTGCGTTAAGAGATGTTTCAAGTTTGGATTACTCTGCTGGTATTGATAACATGAGTTAACAAACGTAGACTTCAATCGTTCAACATCTAGCGGAGATGACGGCTTAAGGTCAGACAACTGAGAAAACAGGTTCTCGAACTGTACTTCCAAATCCAACTGCCTAGTTTTTCCTTTTGGGCAACAAAATCTAGGACCCAGTGACAATACTTCAATCAACTTTTTATCCAGACGCAATGAGGAAAAATTATGAACGTACCGTTCTGGGTTGGCTGGAAATTCAGTGACTGGCTTCACTGGACTGAGTTGCTTCTGCAGTACGGCCTGCTTCTTTTCTAGTTGCTTTTCCACAATCAGATGGACGTAAGTTTCTAAGTTATTTTCGCCATGACAATTCTCTTTCATATAAATTTTATGATGATGAATAACCGAGAACGAGCTTGTTCGCTGTACCATTTTTTCAGATATTCACGTCATTGAGCCCCACTAGATGTAATCTCTGCCAACTTTGTCAATGCCAGACTCTACGACACGGGGGAATTAACGCAAAAAGCGAACGAAACAGACACTGGCTAACCTACTGACAGTTGCCCTCATTCTTCTGCACCCAATTATAAGTTGTCTGTCATCTTACTTCAGTCGATCAGGCATTGACTTTGTGCTGGGATTTGTTGATGACTTTCTAGCATCATTAGCGAACGATCCAGCAGTACCACTTTCACGGTCGTTTTTATAACTGAGCCTTTTGGGCAGAGATGAATCAGTCATAAACACTGACCCAGATTAACGAAGATCGTCTAGCCTCAGATTAACGTGCATCTCGTTCGATTCTCACGCCTTCGCAGATATTGCTGATTATCAGCAGAAGTGAGACGATACACACCACTGTGGTCATTTTCTCTTAGCATCTCAGAACTCGAAAGAAATATGATTCATCTCCAACTGTATTTCTTGATGGGTGATCGATGTTCTTGAAGGATCCATAGTGAGCACTTGTATTCGATCGCATCCGCTGAAGAGGCACAATTCGAACATGAACACAAGGCTCAAGTTTTGCTATTCAGAGCCCTCTGGTAATGCAATCCTGGTATGGATCAATATTTGAGTGATTTTGTGTTGGTTATGACTGAATTCCCACCGCGTTTTTCGGTTCGAGACGCTTAACCTGAGACCCACAACTTGTTTGGTGTAGTCAGACCGAGGTAACAGTACTGTGGTCCGAACTCCGGGTCACGTGCTATGCCGCCGGGTCTAAAAGATAAATTGAGTAATCTGTATTGGCTAGTTTACAGCAACTCGATAGGGAAGCACACAACTCCAGCTTGGACAGGTGAATAAATACTTCTATGAACGTGATACCAGCACAATGCCTCCCAGCCAGTGAATCGTGAGGCCTAAACACTGACATGTTCAGGGAAATTGTCTATTAAATATAGTGCTGAAAAGTGTTCCAAATAAAACAGAGAATCACGACAGTATCTATCCACCGTGTGCGAGGCTTTGGTGCGACTCCGTTACAATCACGGACTCGATCGAACCACTTGATTCTCAACCCAGAACGAAGACGTACGCACCAAAACGACGGTCGGGAACGAGGCAAATACTACACAGCACAGACGCTTTGGATATATACGGCAGGCAATGACGATAAGGAGAAACAGGACGGAGAACCACTCGGTCGCAACATACACGGTGGGCGTCGCATTTGAACGAATCAGACTATGGCGGGTCGACAAGCATATGAAGAAACAGTTCAGATAGAGTAGAAAACTACAAACATCCAATCTTAGCTGAGTGGCTAATTCGAATACTCCGAAACCATTACCCCGACATTTTACATGCATCAGAAAATAGGGCGTAAAGTTTCCGTCTCATTTCAAACATTAAACGTTGTGCTCTATCTTCGTCATTACAGAAAGACATGTTGCCCTATGCTAATATTTTGTTTACTCTCACCAGTCGCACACTTAAAGCATACCGTTTATAGGCAACAGAGATAGACAACGTAAAGTTTCCGTCTCATTTCAAACATGAAACGTTGTGCTCTATCTTCGTCATTACAGAAAGACATGTTGCTCCTATGCTAATATTTTGTTTACTCTCATCAGTCGCACACTTAAAGCATACCGTTTATAGGCAACAGAGATAGACAACGTATGGACACACATACATTCACTCCAAGTATTATGCAATCGAAACCAAGGCAACCCGATAGTTTGCTTCAGCTTTTTTGTGCACATAACACCAGCTGGTGAGTTCTGATCAACATAGCTTCGCTAAAGTCCAGTAGCTTCGGGTTCTGATTGCGTAACAATATTTTGAATGATTAAGTGGGTCAACTTGGTGACCTGTTATCATGAGGTGTCTAGCAATCGATGATGCAGTGTTTCGAGCACCGGGTTTCCCTCGTTTGAGATTGCTGTGATCAATTGTCTTTAACCATTTCGGGACGTGTTCTGCTACTCGCTGAGATAGCTGTCGGTCTGTTCTGCCTATGTAAACGTCACCGCAACTGCAAGTGAACTGGTAGACAACGTGAGAGACAGAATGGTCAGACAAACTGCGTTCGCGATTGTGAAGAACTAATCCTTTGGTGGTTTGAACCAAGCGCAATTGGGCAGCCGCATACGTACGGGATAGGGCAGAATTCAATTTGTGCTGATGTCGTTTGCCAAATGGTCCCCTCTGAATTGCGGAAATACGAATACATCCTCCTTTTGAGCTGTTTGATACGGCGTATTGCACTCGTCCATCTTGCTATCAGTTTCGGACATTTCCAGGATAACCATTTATCAGTAACGTTCTTCTTAGCACCTCTTGTTCCGTCCACAGCTTATAAGGGGTGTAAACACACATGACCCAATGAGATAGGGTAATGACTAAACGACGCCTGTATTCTATCGAGCCAACGTTGCAGAACTGAAGATATTCTGTCCCATATTGCTTTACGATGGACCGATCGGTGGATTGAAGCAACCAATCGGGTTGCCGTGGTGTTGATTTTATAGTGTAGTGAGTAGGAGCGATCATGCTATACTACTCACACCACTGTAATTCAGTAGTGGAACCAGAGCATATATTTTGGCACCAGAATAGTGCAGGAAAAATACAGGAAGAATTATTGGAGTGCAGCATTGCATGAAATGACTCTTGGTACGTAAGGGAACGTAAACGAACTGAGCGTTGACGTCTGTGGCAGCCGTGACGGTCGGGGCCGAATACCGTATGCAGATGAGTGTTTTCGTTTGTTGTCTTGTTGAAACGCATAACCCACGCGTTGCTGTTCCGAATAAACAACCCTTGTGCCATCCGCGTTTTGGATCACAACACTAGTACTGGTGTATGCGTGTCCATATCCTATCTCCATTTGTCTGTCGTGTATAATCGGCATGTTTTACGTGTCCGACTGATGCGAATAAACGAGATGTTAATATATCGTTTCAAACAGTAGACATTCTATATTGTCTTCAGGTTTGTACACTGGCAAAGCTGAGGATGATGCGTTCGTGTCTAGGTTAAGCGATACTACACGACTGACTTCGGGGATTTTGTCTGGAGATGTGTTTTCTAACAGCTACCTATCTGGTATGAGATAAGGCGGAAAATCTACAGTTCACCTCGCATTTTAGTTGGTTCCGCTCCAGCGAAATGAGCGCACCGCCATGTCGCTGCAACGATAACATAATACCAAGTATAAGTTATAACGCGAAAACCGACCAATTATCTGCAATTTAGGTTTTGTTCCGATTCTATATAAAGTGTTATCATAACTCTGCTTCATTGAGCACATGAACTGCATATTCCGGATAACTTAGGATCAAGATGTTTTGTTTCCACTGAACGGTTTCAAAGATAACGATAGTTTTTATCGAGGAGTATTCGAAACCCCGTGTCACAAGTGAGGTAGTTGAGTGTGCTTAAAGTGAAAGTTTTCCTACAACTGCTTTTAAGAACTGATGACATCAATAACATGGTCACCTATTTATCCGTTGTACCCTTAACAGTTACACCACAACTCAGATTTCGATTGAAGATGTATTATCATTCAAACTCAAATCAGCTCGCGTGCATCAATTAGGATATGGGTGATCCGTAACTTACATCGGTAGAGCGGATATACAGTTGTGTTATCGGGTAGCTGAATCCAATGCGAAGTAGGAGGAACGTTCAACAAATCTGTGCCATATCGATGAGGAAGTCAATACGAAGGAATGTTTTATTGATTGTGCAGCTAAACCTGAATGTATAACACTCAGCAGACGCTGCCCAGTTTTGAATCGTCAACTCGACGATCAGCAATCGGTTATTACGTTTTGCCGAGGCTCCCGTTGTCATAGAGAATCAAGGCAAATTGATTAGCAGTTTGACACTGCTGTGATAGCGAACTCTGACTAAACTAACGTTTTCAATGTTGCTCTGTGTCTGAGCTCATTCTTTGACCGGTTGGCGAACAGTTTGATTTTCCTATAGACATAGTTAACTGCGCTATACACCTATAAAGATGCGTCGAATGTTACCGGATATATTTTGTGCAAACTTATATTGTTGGCCCTTCTCATCAGACCGATTAGCAGCACGAGTTTATGGAAATACTGAACGAAAGCGGTAAGTTCCCGTGGATTCTTCCCACTTAATGAGTCAGGAGAATTTGAGCGTTTGCAGCAGAACACATCGATTCTTAGAGATTAGGGTGGAGGGACACATTCTTATTCCAAAGCTTTTCTGAAGCAGGAGTTTCTTACTGTTGGTCTACAGAACTGAGCAACGATCTGCGTTGTGCTAATTTATGTGAAACTATCGAAACCGAGCATCTGACAGACATAAACTCACAAGTGTGAACCATGAAAAGATTCTGTTTTTGTAACTCCCATCAAATTTTGTGACCATAAGCGCACTAACGATAGCAGACATGTATTTTCAAAATGACTGTTGTGTGTTTACACTCAACAGGATTAATCTACTTCCTTTTACAGCTGTTAGGTACGGCTCACAGTAAGTATGAAACAATTGTGTCCATGAGCAGCGCAATCGAAGCCTCCAACAGTTTTAGCTTATCTGCGACGCTGAGACCTGGTAAGACAAGAGTAAAGAGAAGTCAGTTCCGTAATGAGTTACAACAGTTGTGAAATCGAAATCTTTTCGAGAGGGTGGACAATATCGTTTTCGGGTGTTCAAAAACTGGGTGCAACTTGAAAATCGCTCATGTAATAGTAACCCTCTCTTTTTTCCAGCTGATGACTCGTGCTGTCTGTTCCAGCAAGGCTGAGCAAAAGTGGACTGTAAATTTCATCCCAAGCCTTGGCAATTGCACTCTTCAAATCACGCGCGAAGTAGAAACGTAATCCGAAAGTTTTCTCCTTAACTACGATCGAGCATACACGACAACGTCCCATTCTGAGTTTTGAAACAACCAACAGGCCTGTTGGAAAGGAAGCGCGATGAAAAAACGGTGGACCTCTACAGCTGCATGCTTCGGATCATTGTCATATGGGAAGACTATCTTATCCATCAATAACTGCAGAACCAGATTTGGTAACGTGAAAAGCAACACCCACCAAAATGCCCGAATAAGTTTTATTGTTTAAAC
Source organism: Paragonimus kellicotti (assembly GCA_014220965.1). Lineage (NCBI taxonomy): Eukaryota > Metazoa > Platyhelminthes > Trematoda > Plagiorchiida > Troglotrematidae > Paragonimus > Paragonimus kellicotti. The sequence goes on from LOND01000173.1 coordinate 121,018, forward strand.
GCAGGGACACCTAGGGTATCATCATTGCAATAGCCCAAAACCACGAGTGCTCTAGTATCTAACCTGCGCGTGAACAAAATGCCTCATCGCTACCAGACCAATTACAGTGTTTAGGTGTTCACTGATTGAAACTTATTTATCTCTGCACAAATAAGAATTTAGCAGAGGACTTCAGGTTTGCTCTTGGATTCAAGCCCTGATTTAGGACGATTACATTTGTTTGTTTTGGAAGTCACATGGTCTCGTCGTGCACGGTCTACACGCAGGCACATAACGCGGACACGTCTTTGTACCGTTTGCGTTCATACGTACATGTACATAGAAGGTTATGTGCGATAACAGGCACCGAAATGCGTCTGCTGTAGCACATGAAGCGAAATACTGATCATGTACCTCTATTTTTGTTGAAGCACACACCTGTTTCTTTGCAATTCTTGATGATCCTCAACAGTTTCAGACCTTTACTAGTCCAACCGGTCTTTTGATCACCGCCGTAATGCGTTCGGTTAATATCCCCTCTGTTCATTCCATCCTACCTGGATTAAATAGTGACTTCACGCAGCTAGAAGTAGTAGACGAAACGTACTCATCCTAACCGTCACATAAAGTGGTTTAGAAAGGTGACTGAAGGTCAAACTTTGATGATACTTGCTCACTTCAATCAGGTGAGGTGAAACTTCAACCGATTCGGTCATGCTTTACAGACTAAAGAGAACAGACCGACAGTGCGCCAAAACTTCTGAGTATCCGAGAGGTACATTGATTATATATCCATAAAATATTACTATTACCATCCTGTGCAAAATTGCCATTACCTGATATAAAGTCGACCTCCTTGGCTGTCATCTTACCAGAGCACAACACTGTAAGTCTATTACGACCGTAACAACTTAATTTGGATTGTTCACGCATCCAACCATGTTGGCGGCTGTACATGGAGGTCAGCAGGCAAAACTGATCAGGAAGAATGTTGGGAACGCCTGGTGTAGACCAAGCACAATAAACGGCCACATGTGAGTTATCGCATGCGTATATAGCGCCCATATACACATGCAACTCAACAGTGCTCAGTGACAACAAGGATGTGTCTCAATCGATTCAAATGCTACAGTTTGGGCGATCTGATGATACCCAGCCCAGTTGTGACCTTGCATGTGGGATGACAGAAGTGTATTGTGATATAGTAGCTGGAAACCACAGCATTATTGATGAGAATATATCAGGTTACCAGTGTTTGCGACGACTGGAAAGGGCCAGGTGCTCAGATTTTTAAAAGTCCCAGAGAGGTTGACGTTTGATTAATAGCCATCAGTGTTAGCCTGTTGCATGCTTACTGATACATGTCACAAGAGGTGGGGCGTATACCGGTGAGTACTGTCGCAATGTGTGATTATTATTTGCCCTGATATGAAATAGTATGTTTGTATCCCACAGCCCACAACAAATTCCAAAAAACTGTTGGTTGTACAACAAACACGAAATTCTTTGTAATACAAAAAAATGTCATAAAAGTGCACTGCGGCAGACTTGGTTACCATATCAAACAAAAATGTGCGTAGTAAATTATCAAAGTACGGGGTGTGGGCGAAATACTCGCACCTGTGAAAACAGAATGAGTAAGGATGCTGGCGCAATGAGCAGAAATGATCACAGCAATGGGTGCATCACAGCCAAGTAATCAGGGCAAGATACGCATGCAAAACGAGTAAGTCAATAACGAAACAGGTATGGTAAGTTTTGTGCAAGGCAGTCGCGACTGGGATTCAAAGAGATCTCATGATACGTTCCATCTCGTATACGACCCAGAAAGAGAGAGAAACTGTGGATACGCAATAGGTATTGCTCACATGCGTATTTCAATTGGGTTTCAATCTGTAAAAGAAATCGAATAAATCCACAGTATATGAACTGGGTGGGATAATGCATTGTCCTTTAGAATCGGTACCAGTAGAATTACAGTTTACACAGGGAGAAACGCAAACCACAACGCTGCTGCGGGATTAGGATACAGCGACCTGTGTGCCTACTCATTGAACGCTTTACAATATGAGGACAGATCCACTAAAAAATGATCGTATGCTAACACAGAGTTTGTGAGAGACGTCAAGCTGGACAGCAGCTGTCAGTAAGCATACATTTGATTTGTTTCGAAACATTCATTTTGTAGAGTACGACAATCCTACAATGGGGAAAGTGGCGCTAGCCTTAGAGATACGAGCACGTATTTCTAAGGCCAGGGCGGTATTCGTTAACCTAGGACACCGTTCTCAAACTTAAGAGTTTGACATTAATATTAACCTACAATTTCAGAAGTGCAGGTCTTAAGAAAACGCCATCGTAAGTTACCTCGCTATTCAATCACGTTCAACTGCACATTCGTCTGTGGACGTGCGCACGCGCTTGTCTACAATGGTCTACGACTGATTGCTTAAATTCTGTCGAACTGGGCGAATCTCTCCATATACTCATACGCTCGCTCAAGCAACGAGTTCAAACTTTGATTCACAAGCAAATACAGTAATTATTGTGGTATCAGAGTCAATAGCGATCAAAAGAAAACTATGTCGATCGTTTAGGAGCCAGAGGACGCCTAAGCATCTCCGCCAGCTCACAGCCGTTTTAGATTGCCATGCTTTAACACATCAGATGACAGCATTCAAGGCCATCAGATGTATGACTGCGTTGATTTGGAGAACGGGAAGAAATCAATCTACAAAGTTGATCACAGTTAACGGTGAAACGGGCGTCGTAAAACGATCGGAACAAATGTTCAAGACAAGCCAACGGTCGTTGGTCTTTTTGGATCTGAAGGCTGCTTTCGATTCAGTTGCTCGTAACGTTCTCTGGAACTGTCTTCTTCGCAAGGGAGTACCAGGGAAATACGTGAATCTGTTGAGATCACTGTATGCTCACTCTGCAAGCAGGGTGAGGGTTTATGGACAGCTGTCTCGGGAGTTCATCACTTCTAGTGGTGTTCGTCAAGGGTGTCCGATTTCCCCTTTCCTGTTCACCATTTTTGTCAAGAGAACTGACATTATTAAGAGGATATGCACCTTCATAATGAGATCCAATGGCCACTTTGGGTGTTTGAGACCTTCTTCCTGGCGACTTGTTGACCGACTCTTGGAGTAATGCAGAGACGACATTGTCTACTTAGCACCTTCAGTTCGCGAGAAACGCTGAGCACATTAGTGAACAAGGTGAATGACCGGGCTGGTTTGTATGGAATGCGCTTCGCACCTTCAAAGTGCAAAGTGTTACTTCAAGACTGGGACATTTCCACTCCTACTTTCTTTATTGCAGGTAATCCGCTTGAGAAGACTGGTGGTACAAGATTTCATGCTACTTTGAGTGGTCCATGTATCTTCGTCAGCTTTGTAATATTGCTGATGAGATATCAACGAGGATAGCAAAGGCACGAGTTGCCTTTGCCAACCTGCGTCATCTGTGGCGTCGGAAAGACGTTCGATTGTCGCTGAAAGGAAGAGTATATAATGCTGTGCGTTCTGTTTTGCTCTATGGTTCGGAGACGTGGCCTGTTCGCAAGGAAGATATCAACAAGCTTGCTGTATTTGACCATCGTTGTCTCCGCCAGTTAGCCCACATTAAGTGGACTGATCGCGTGAGCAATACGGCAGTTCGCCGGCGCGTATTCCGGAACGCTCGGGATGCGCGATCGATCGGTCAACTACTCACGTTGCACAGCCTGCGATGGTTAGGTCACGTACTCCGCATGCCAGCTGAGCGTTTACCGTACCGGGCATTATATACTGAGACCACCAACAGTTGGGTGAAACCACGTGGTGGTCAAGCGACAACGTGGTCACGAAATATGAGAACCCTGACTGCTCCACTGAGTAAGGTGGGCTAGGTGAATCCCCAAAACGCATCGCCTGCCTGGATGGGGTCCTCGTGATCACTCAAACCGCTGGTTGGAGACGCTATCCGAGATGGCGGCGTGTCGCAGTCAATGGCGTACCTGCATCCATACCATTTCTAGTTCTTCTTTAGACTTCTATTAATTTTCAACCTTCTTAGTAACGTTTTCTTCTAGGATATTCCACGTCACTGTTGAGGTGAGCGGCAGCCCGAGCCACAGTACCTTTTGGTCAGGCTCATGGCTGTTATGATGATGATGAAACAGTTAAAAAGGTTGAGACAAGAACCGTAACAACATTCATTACAGGAATGATGAGGATTGTGCTATCTGAATACACATTAAATCCAGCTTCGAGTGCATCGAACATCGCTTTTCTTGAGTTATTAGTGGCACACTGTTATATTCAGCGACGAAAAAATAGAAATTCACACGCACAGGAAGCCTGTAATAACTACAGCGTGATCCTCAAAAGGACGAACTTATTTTTCAAAATCAAGTTGGCAGCAAACAGTCAATTATGGTTTGGGGTAGTTTAAGTTGACTGGAAACCTTCGAATAGTTGATTTGAGTGAACTGGAAACGTTCGGCTGAAATCAAACTGCCGAGGCGTTTTCTTTTACCATTTATTGGGACACGGAAATGGCATTTTCCAGCCCTTTGTAGGTTATATGTTGGATGATCTCGGACACTTCTACTGATTGTGTTACAGCGTTCATCTTGCAAGCGATCAGTTCGGATGACTAAATTTGCCCCAATGTTCCTGCCCAACACGAGCATGTGTTCAACAATACTGACTGCTGTCACAGGATGCGACAAAACGCGCTTGCATGCAACTCTCTCATGGGCCGGCAGAGAGGCGTAGGCATTACCTGCCCCACAAGCAAGCGCCGTAAGCTCCTAATGAACACTCAACTGATTGTCATGAGTTCTAGAATGATTGTCCTGGGTCCTTAAACGATCGCCTTGAACACTTAAACGGTAGAAATGCGATACTTACAGCTGCCATTCGAATACCTTATACAGGTATAGTAAGCACGTTGGAAGCGTTTCTGTAATTCTACAAAGGAAAAACACTTCATTTTCAATCGGTGGCATTCTTCATCGTTTTACAATTGCCACGCGATGCTCATCCATGAACAGAGATCAAGCGATAGGTTTCGTCTTTATCTGGGTAATCCGACTGAGATTCGAGTCAGTAGCTACCGCGTATTACAGACCACACTTATTTACACTAGATTGCCGGTATAATGGAGTAGACTGCACCAGGAGGCAACAAACAATACATGGATTACATTAATAACTCTATCACAAGTGCTCCTCGCAAGATCGGCAGCGGTCGCATAAAAGTTCGAACTGCAACACGAAGTTTGGTTCAACTGGCGAATCCAAACAGAGGTAAAACTGGTCGCGTTGTGGAGTAGAGATTCGAGGAAGTGTACTGGAGTATACTTGCATGATTAAAAATTCCCTCTAGCAATCGTTATCGTTACAACATGATCAACGTGTGGACTACCGCATCGGTTCGACGCACAGATGACAACTTTTCAATTTACTTTTGGATATTTTTCTCTGAGTTACTCTACCTAAACGGGTAGGGTAGTGGAAAATTGTAATTTTCAGAGGCTTGTGATGCACTTCACCATGGATATTTACTGAATATTCGTTCCAGATTCGAACTGAAAACTAATAATACACGGGGCTAAAAAATATTCACTTAGTAGCGCCGCGGTCATATATAGATAAGGTCATGTGGAGGAAGGGCGGGTATCAGCCAGTTTCTCAAGTCTAAACCGGGTGAAATACAAAGTTACAAGTCCAAATGAAGCGATGATTATATTCGTAAAGTGCACTATCTATGGAGTTAACACAACTAAACCAGCATAAACGATTCTCAATATACACCTCAATACCATGAGACAGAAACAGAAAACAAAAAAAAATGAACAGGCCAGAACTGTAGGACGTTGAACAAGAAATATCACAATAACAAAAGTCAGAAAGAAAACAATCTACCATTTTTATACCGCATGCTATTTCGACTGAAAAACACAGCAACAAATCCACTATCGACCCCAGCCTGTAGTTATATCCGTCAGAGTTCCCGGACAATAACCTTAAGCACTATTTGAATCTCGAACGGGTATTAGGTTATTCACATTCTACATAAGATCACATGAAAATGGAGCGTACTGAATAGACGTAAACCAACCTTCGCGGCAGACGGTAGTGCAGAATCAAAAATAGGAGGCCCAGCAAAAGACTGATGGCACCCATGACGATGTAAGCGATACCCAGCGTGGGGTTGGAACCACCGAGAAAATTTGTTGTTGACAAAATGAATCGTTTGGTACCGCCAAATTGTGTTACGGGGTAGGCTTAAAAACGAAGTGATTGGACAATGGATGTTGAGCAAAGTCAATGAAAATAAAAGTTTCGAAGTAAGAGCATAGTACTATGAAGGTTGTTGGATACCGGAGAGCAATTGCCTCATGTTTCAGTTCAAGTTGCTAACGATGAAAAAGACATTTGTTGTAAACATAGACAGCGGAGGAAATCACAACGTTTTCCTCTCAAATGTATCCTTACGTTTGTCGTATAGCAATGGATCAGTCCGTTTGTGTCTAAACACCGCAGTTCGATGTGAAGTTTAACAGAAATCTATCATGTGGGACACATCTGGTAAATAAGAGCAATACAACTGCCAGACGGTCAATATATGTCGAGCTCGCCAAAACATAGGTTAGTTGGAGTTTCGGAATTGCCACAATTCACAATGATGCCGGATACTTAGAAAACAGAAATTAAAGCAAATTGAAAAGTGGTACAGCTGAAATAGGCAATCAGCACATGATTACAACGGTGAGTTGAAGCAAACGGTAACGCTGGACTGTACGGCTGATAAACTGAGTTTTAGGGAAAAAATTAAACAAAATGACTGTCTGACATGTTTTTTCTATGAATCATGTAGTAGCCATAAGATGGATTTGGGGTGAGCAACAAGTCACCATAACAAATATAAGCAAAGGACGACGAGTTAGTGTCACCCGTAAGGTTTTTGATATCCACCGCACGGCGTTTCGGCCAACATCGAGAACGACGCATAATTCGTATAATTGTCGAGCTCGATCAAGCCAGCCTGTTCATCTCTGTTAACACTCCACTGTTTGATCCAGCCCTATTCGAAAAGGTACATCGGCCGACATAGACAGCACAAAGCTGAATCATCGCAATCGGCGAAGAATAATTGACGAAGTCTCCTTTGGAGGTGATCAATCAACCTCATCATTACTAACAACCGAATGTGACTGAGCGTTTGGATACAATCATTCGGTATTTTCTAATGTGGGGTGAACGGTGTACAAGAGAGCATGAATGCCTCACTGGAAGATGGTTTAGAGTTCAAGTATCCAGTTGTAACAAGAAGATGAATTGCTGATGAGCTTTGACAAGTGTGAAACTCGAGTCTGGTGATGGTGATCGAAAAGAGCTGGTTAAAAAATCTACATGGATCGAAAGGCAGCCAACAACTGAGTAACGTACAAGTTGTATCAACCTGATCTACAACTTCTTACCTGAAGTACGTATTAATAAAAATATGCAGTTTCATCTTACCATAACCAATATCCACAGTATAACGTCCAGCTGGCAGCCCAGACTCAAACACGCCTTTGTGTTCAATGATGCGATGCAATTTCCGAAACGTTGGTAGAGCCGCAGGACGCATCCAAACCAACAATTCCTCGTCACCACTATACGCATCCGGCGACCGTTCTAACGCGGTCTTCGGCCAACTTTCAGGTTTTACTGTGTTAGCCCAGGAATTATTCGGAGGCCGTCCGAACTTACGATCCACATCGGATCGCCAGGCGATATTCTTTTTCGACATTGGTACATCGATGGGGGCGGCGAGAGGAGCGTTACTTGGACCATGATACTTCATTGAAAACGTGTCTAGAAAAAGGGGAAAATAAGGCTACAACTGTAGCTTAAAAACCAAGCCTGAATGAGTAAAAATCGCCAAACACGGAGTCAATCACTAAGAAAAACAAGACGACAGACAGATCTCTTTTTGAGACGAGTATAACCAGGTAGCAAATGCCTAGAAACGACATCTATTTAAAATTCACCAGAACCAAACAAAACACTTCGCTATAAAAAGAATACAGGTCATCATCATCATCATCATCATCATCATCATCATCATCATAGACAGCAATACATCAGTGGTTCACACTGATGCTTGACTGCCACACAACCACGAAGAACAAAGGAAAAAAAGAAACTTATATAGGAAGAAAGAAGAAAACAGAGGAGGAGAGGGGAAGTGGACCTAGTACTAAAAAATATATACGTCTAAATTTAAACATACAAAAATCTCAGGGAGCCTACACCTTACAAACGAACAACCGAGCTGTAAGTGAAAGTAGGGCATCATCAACAAGACAGCTTCCTAAAGGCTTTCACTGCCCCGCATCATCGGACAAACGGCAACGAACATTCACGCCACTGAGCTCGATTAGCCGCCATCTCACCTAACGTCTCAAGCCACCGACTCTGTGAGTCGCGAGGGCCCCAGCCCGGGAGACGAACCCGACCTACAGTGACCAACCCCTTCGTGAACGATTTCATTTGTCTACGCCAGGTCATCATCTGTCCACCTCGCGCGCCAGTCGGCCGCAGCGTCGGCAAACAGTGCTCGGTGTGGCAAACGACTAGCTGGCATCCTTAGTACATGACCTAACCATCTAAGTCTGGGTGAATGTAGTGACT
>LOND01000173.1:129767-140713 GCA_014220965.1 Paragonimus kellicotti
TTGCTGGTGCCACCGATACGAGCGATTGAACGCAGACATCGGTGGTCAAATACCTGAAGACGGTTCACGTCCTCTACCCTGAGCGGCCACGTTTCGCTGCCGTAAAGTAATACAGCCCTCACTGTTGTCTGATATACGCGACCCTTAAGCTTCAGAGAAATACCTCTCTGTCGCCATAGGTGTCCTAGATTGGCGAATACCGCCCTAGCCTTAGGGATGCGCGATTACTTCATTCCCCGCACCTCCTCCGCCATGGTTGATGCTGCTTACCAAGTACACAAGTCGGTCAACTTCCTCCATGACTTCATTATCGGACAATAAATCCACGCAGTCAGCAGTTCTGCAGAAGCACTGCATTTTTGGCTGCAAAACGCATTCGGAAGTATTTAACAGAATGCGAATGTTTGTGTTGCTTGAAACTTGTCGAACAGCAACACCCTATCGTCAGCATACTCAAGACCAGTCTTCTATCAGGTAGGAGGTCCACGCCGGCATCTTGTGAGTGCCGCAGACAGTCCTCCATTATTTCGTCTATGACGAAATTGAACAAAAATGGTGAAAGGGGACAGCCTTGACGTACGCCGCTCCTGGTGCTGAAACTGTCAGACAGTTCACCGTAAACCCTAACCTGAGCTGAAGTATGGGAATAAAGCGCCGACAGTATGTTCACATACTTAGTCGGTACACCCCTACGTTTAAGCGACTCTAAAAGTGTAGATCGGTCCACCGAATCAAACGCACCTTTATAGTCGAGGAATACGGCGATTGTTGGCCGGCGGTACACATGACGCTGCTCCAGAATTTGACGAAGAGTAAAAATGTGATCTATACATCCTCCGCCCAGGGCGAAACCCTGCCTGTTCTTCCCTAATGTTTGCCTTCCCGAACTGCAGTGAGTCGACGAAGTATAATGGATGCTAGAACCCTTGAAATGACTGGGGTCAAACTAATCCCTCTATGGTTTTCGCAAGAGCCCCGGGCTCCTTTCTTAAATATAGGAACTACATCACAAGTTTGTGGTGGCAACACAATAGAAGCAGCAGGCCAACTAAATTGACCCTCAAAGTGTTCCGCCCAACGCTCTAACCTTCTGGACTTATTACAGATTAGTGTGCCATCTGTCTCGCTGATAGCCTTCACTGACAGACGGTCGCCTGGGACCAGTGGCACGGATCAGCTTAAACAGTTTGCCGGTGTTCCCTGAGGCAAAAGCGGTTTCCATTTCCTTAACTTTTTCCACTAACCAAGCCTCACGATCAGCCTTTAGACTACGTTTCAGTTTCCTACTGTCTTGCAAAGAAAACCGGTCAGTCTTCTTCGTTGAGGGAGCGGACACCACTTAAAGACAGGGTCTCAATAAAGAGAATGCCAACGTGCCAATATAGCAGTAGTGATAATATAAACATGACCGACGAATGTTCGTTAACTTACCGTTGAACAGACTCATAGCGATGGCTCCACATGGGGCATAGGCGCGTTTCTGAGCATCCAGCCGATAGGGTTCACAATGCTCACTTAAAACTCCAGTCTCACCATTCAGCTGAAGATCATCCTTGGACAGAACATAACGTCGATGGTTTTGGAAGAAATTCGAAAGCCCGTAAAAGAAGTAGATCTGACCCTGAAAGATTTTCAAACATGTAAAACATGGGGTAAGACTTTTCACTTTGTATGGGTCATGAAATCTAATCAGCATTCGACCGTTAGGAGAGTTTATAACCAATATTGTCTCAAGGTGTAGTACTGTGATATAATTACCTACAGAAACCGAGATTTCCTTTAAAAGTTGCTTACCACAGGGTTGTAAATGAAAACCCAGAATGCGAAGTGAACGGTCCTCTCGGTCAAACGGTGTACTAACTATGATAAATGTAGACCCTCACGCTATACCAATACGATCTTAGATCGTCTCGCTTGGACCGAAAGCAAATTGTATATACGGCGCCTCTCTTCTACAACGACAGCCAAAGAGAACAGGAAAATGGACTGCGCAAGGGGAGTGGAGGACTTTGTAAGGAGAAACTGATTGTGTTCCAACAGCTGTCTTTGCAGAGACATGGTCACTAAAAATTATACTCATAATAGAATTCGCGATATTGCCCATAAACAGGCACTGCTTCATTGAAGCAAACGAGCTCATGATAAAATAAGGCAGTCTTCGTAAGCGGTTTGGAACACTACGTTGGGGTTAGTAAATTATCCACTACGATAATCCATACACATCTGTCAAAAACTGTTGTTGAAATCGCCCTGACATAATGCATAGTTTTAAGCTGTGGACTATTATGTTTGAATCTGACGAAGACAGTAAAATGCTAGAAAGTGAGCATGGTGAACTCTGAGTCCTTGTAATCAACTCTGTACGTATGGCGGAAATGTGAATTCGTTTTTGAATGAATGCTTTTTCAGGTACGACTGAACTTTTCATCCCCTAGAGAGAGAGAGAGAGAGAGAGAGAGAGAGAGAGAGAGTAAACAAAAATGCTTATTGTTTAATACAGGCATGACCTTGAAAAGTCTGAACAAAGCGGAACAGAAAAACTGGTAGACACGTGCATTTCGTACTGACTTACTAGTACCAAATCTACAATAACATAGATGGGTTTTATGGCGGGTGGATAATCAATCTGCGGGTTAGGATAAGTCATTAAGTTCAGGGAAGGCTCAGGTTCAGGAACAACTGTTTCTGAACACAGAGAGCTGGCTTGAGTCGGTTGATTGCGACTGCTTCAGCAAACCGTAAGAATCTTGGGTTAGAATGACGTAACAGGACTCTGAATGCACAAGATGGATCGATAACGTGACCAGTGGTCAGGACGTGTCTAGGCGACTGAGGAAACTGGCTGTTTACACGTTTCAGCAACATTGCCGTTATCCGGTGATATGCACTTCTGCACTCATTTAACCAAATATCCCCCCACTCCGCATTTTTCCGTTCTAGCTACGTAACATCCGTTGCGGTTTGTTGAAGAGGTCGTAATACACCGACTCCAAGTCAGCTTTCTGTGTCCAGAAATAACTGATTGTTCGTGAACCTGACCCTTCCCTGAACTGAACGACCTATCCTAACCCGCTGATTGATTATTCACCCCACTCCCTGGTTGTTTGCCATAAAAAAATCATCTACGTTATAGTAAATTTGGTACTAATAGGTCATTACAAAATGTTCGTGTCCACGAGTTTTCATGCTCTAACTGCTTTGTACAAAGTAATTATTGTTGCGGTGAAATGCACCCGCGAACTACAACGCTACCTGATCAGGCTTATGGCTGAGCGTACAGGTCAGTGATGTAAGCAAAGCACGTACAAAATCTCTTCACAATTATCCAATAAAAGGTGAACTTATGACCACTGTCACAAAGTAAATCGTACACTGCCTACGAGGAGTAACAGTCAAGCACTAGCATGCGTATCATATTCGAAGATAAAAAGTGTTGTGTCGGAGAGTACCAACACTTTGAACGAATGTCCCCATCAAATATTCTGAAATTCGACCGATTATGTACGACCCCTGATACGGCAAGAGAGACGACAAAAACAACGATCAATAGCGTACGTATTCACCGGAACATTCAGTCTGACAAGACCAGCGAAAGTGCGTTGATATTTGCAAAACTTTTGACCATGAGTGTCATGCGAAGACAGAAACAGAACAGTTAACTAAACGAGCACGAAGTCCGTACCTTACGAGTGGCGTAAGACGATTCAGATCTGTCTTCTGATTCATATCTTTAGAGTTGGGCTTATCCTAGTGTAATGCTCGGAATTAGGTACTTCGAATAAGTAAGTAATAAGTAAGTAATAAGCAGAAGACGTCGGATTGCACTAGGTAGCTGTTAGTCATGGGACAAGAACCTGCATATACAAATGTACGTCAGTACTAAACAAATCGTATTCTATCATTGGCTAATCTGAATGGCTACATTCAAAGTCACAAGCTGCAAGTTGATTGGCTCAATACAGAACAAGTAACTTGGCGAATAACAAAAGATGTAACACTGGAACAGTTCGTCCAATCCTCATGTAGTACCTTAAAACGAAGTTGAAAAGGTCCCTTGCTAGATCGCCTATTGTGTCGGGATCTGGACAAACGGTAAATTGAAGAGATTTTTTATCACACCTACCCTTAACAATAATGATGTATCAAGCAATCAGCCTTAGTGAAAATGATCAAGTGAAAACAAACTTTAGAACATCGAGGTTGGTGGGTGGATAGGAGCAAGTGGAATGATAAACAGAGACAAGTATCAGCGACCATATCTTACCTTGATAGCCGTGCTCAATGTAAACGACACTGTACATGGGCAAAAGCGATAGGACCCATAAAAACTGGCTTTACGAACTTCTTCGGAACATCGTACCTGCATATTGCCGCCAGAAATATCAGACCGCTCACAATGTGTATACTCAAATATCCTTTCAAAAATCTAAGATAACATTACGGATCATGATTATGGAGGTACTTGATTTGATGCTATCAACAAACCCACGCCGACTGGGATGAATAAGATCCCGATTGCCAAGAACACGGGAAAAATCCCCTCCGCGGTGAGAACGGGTCGCCAAGACTTCAGACGTTGCTGATGGAACCTTGAATCTGTAGATCACATAGAAATTGGTATGACAAGCTCATACCCTTCGGTCTATTGACAGCCTTTACAACGCATTCGACATTTTCCGACATTCTAACACTGAAATTAAGAAGAGAGTAACGGAAAACTGAACGTTATATACGGCCTCCCTGTGTAACTATATCAAACACGAACATATATCACTGTAGGGCCCTATGCAGTGTAGCCCGTACTATTCTGAGATTACTCTTGAAATGACAAAAATAACAGGCAAACAATCCTAGCAACTTTTATGTCGACAATCTGTCACCATGAGACTAAGTGCGGGGTTAAAATTATCAGTTCGTCCGAAACCGATTAGGAGAGTTTGAAACGATTGGGTTTCGAACTGGCGACATTGTGAACGCGGTAGAAACCGATATTTAGGGGCTTATTCAACTTCACATTAGTACATGAGTTTGTCTCCTGGATAGCTTCAGGATGTCCAATATAGTCAAGTGTTTCAAATAGCAGGGACTTAGAAGAATGATTTCAGTTGGCACTGGATGTCGTTCATATCATTCATTCAACACGGCCATCAACCTGGCCGAAAGCTACTGTGGTTTGAGCCACTGTTGACTGAAATACTGATCTGAAGTATCTCAAGAAAAAATAGTGGAAGATTTTAAAAAAAATAGATTCAATAATTGAGCTCAACGGAAGAACTTGAAATATGGATGCAGACATGCTATCGATTACAATGTGTTGCCGTCTCGGAAAACGTTTTTAACCAACGATCTGAGTGAACACGTGTTCTCCACCAACTCACTTTGCTCGACGGAATAGGTAGGGTATCCATAGTACGTGTCTATGCTATGTGCAATTACACTTGCCTCTTACTTTCATAGTCAGACGTATAAAAAATTCGTTCTTATTCGCATTCTAGCTGTATGACTCAGTTACAAGCTGAGTAAAACCTATTCGTCAGGTCTCTACTTCTACCCATGGCTTCTCAATAACCGAACGACTACTTGCTGATTTACCATAATGACCAGTACGCAGCTTCACAAAACTGCTGATGGCTTCTGTATGTAATGCCCGGTGCGATAAACGCTCAGCTGATGGTCGGAGTACGTGGCCCAATCATCTCAGACTATGCAGCGTCATTAATTGGCCAATTGGCAATATATTCAGAGGGTTCAAAATCAGGCATTGTCGAATCACCGCGTCACTCATGCGAACATCCCGACTGATGATGGCTAACTGGCAGAAACAACACAGGTGACGAAACAACAGAGTAAGACAGAATGCATACAAGCTTTATAACCCCTACTTTTAACGACAACTGAACATCATTTGGACACCACAGATGACGCAGGTTGGGCGACGGGACGTTCCATTGCCTTTCTCGTTGATACGTCATCAGCAATAATACAGGCTGAAGGGGCGATATCACCCAAGTGTGTGTAACAGTCTCCAAACACAAGCGCATTGCCTGTGATAATGAACAAGGGGGTCAGAATGCTCCAACCCTGAAGCAGCACTTTACATTCTGAAGGTGTGAAATGCATTCCATACAGATAAGTAGGTAATTCATTGTGCTACACGCAGGAGTTAATCAAACCAATGCCATCTTGATACTCCACGTCGATTAAAGTGTCAGCAGGGAGCTCAACGCTAAGCTAGCTGGTTCTCAAAATATTCGGCCCATCTGTCAGGCCATCGTGACTATTTCGTAACAGCAGCAACAAATATGGTCACGATTACACTGATCGAAAAGTCAACACAGCCGAGGGTAAGGGAGAGTGACAGCGCTGTTCCTGGACAAACAGGCCAGTTCTTCTTGTTTCAACCGCTAGGCCAAATACTGTTTTCGGTTTTTGTGTTAACTTTCGGTCGACCTGACTTCAAGTTATCCACCGTCGTTGACAAATTCAGAGCCACGTGGAACACATCTACGTTTACGCATAAAAGTGACAGACATGTGGCTGCCCGATTTAGTTTGATACCTTGACGTGGTAGTCAGGCTTACGCATTGCACTCATCATCATCATCATCATCATATCAGCCATGAGCCTGACCAAAAGGTACTGTGGCTCGGGCTGCCGCTCACCTCAACAGTGACGTGGAATATCCTAGAAGAAAACGTTACTAAGAAGGTTGAAAATTAATAGAAGTCTAAGCAAAGAACTAGAAATGGTATGGATGCAGGTACGCCATTGACTGCGACACACCGCCATCTCGGATAGCGTCTTTAATCAGCGGTTTGAGTGATCACGAGGCCCCATCCAGGCAGGCGGAACCCCAGTCAGGGTTCTCATATTTCGTGACCACGTTGTCGCTTGACCACCACGTGGTTTCACCCAACTGTTGGTGGTCTCAGTATATAATGCCCGGTACGGTAAACGCTCAGCTGGCATGCGGAGTACGTGACCTAACCATCGCAGGCTGTGCAACGTGAGTAGTTGACCGATCGATCGCGCATCCCGAGCGTTCCGGAATACGCGCCGGCGAACTGCCGCATTGCTCACGCGATCAGTCCACTTAATGTGGGCTAACTGGCGGAGACAACGATGGTCAAATACAGCAAGCTTGTTGATATCTTCCTTGCGAACAGGCCACGTCTCCGAACCATAGAGCAAAACAGAACGCACACAAGCATTATATACTCTTCCTTTCAGCGACAATCGAACGTCTTTTCGACGCCACAGATGACGCAGGTTGGCAAAGGCAACTCGTGCCTTTGCTATCCTCGTTGATATCTCATCAGCAATACAACTGACGAGATAATGCTACCCAAGTAGGTGAAACTGTCCACAGTCTCAAGCGGATTACCTGCAATAAAGAAAAGTGGAAATGCCCCAGTCTTGAAGTAACACTTTGCACTTTGAAGGTGCGAAGCGCATTCCATACAAACCAGCCCGGTCATTCACCTTGTTCAGCATGGTCTGCATGTCTTCGGCAGAGGCTAAGTAAGACAATGTCGTCCGCGTACTCCAGATCGGTCAACCGAGCGCCAGGAAGAAGCTCAACACCAAGTCCACTGGACTCCTTAAGCGCACCCTCCAAAATGTCGTCCATGACAAAATTGAACAGGAAAGGTGTTATAACTGAATCCTATTGAACACGAACGCGAATAACTGACACGAACAACGATGAACGAATAACGCGATTAGAAACCCCTTCCGATTGGCCCCAACACTGTGAACGACAAGAACCAATGAGAACACGGACAAAGCAGACTCCGGATAAGCAATGTATTTAGCCACCAGACGCTTGCGAATTTACATGAGAAACTGGTCTGTATTTATAGAAAATCCTTGACCTTGTGGCGGCGTGAGCGCGCGAAGAAATATTTGAATCCCACGCCGATGCATATCTCAGTAACGACTTGAGATATCGGATTTCTGACAACAGAATCGTGTTCTTCGGGTCAGGTTTACCCCGACCCTAACACCTCCCCTTTGAGGATGTTGATCGTACGACGGAAGTCGGGGGTTGACTTGCAGAGGCGTCATTGGTCGTCGTACTCGGTCGGTCCATCTTCTAGGGAGCAGTTCCCGTGGTGGACTTTGCGTGTTGGTAGTCGTTGTTACGGGCTCCGGCTGAGGTATACCAAACGTTTCCATGAGGATCTCCAAGGGGACATCTTTTTCGCCTTGTGGTGGTTCAGCGATACTGGTAGGCTGGAGCTGGTTGGCGTGGCGTACCCAGACATCCGTTCCGACTAGGACTTCATAAATTACGTTGCCCAATCTTCTGTTAATTCGGCCCAAGGACCATTTGGCTGAACCGCTGCGATAATCTCTGGCTAGGACGGTCTGTCCATTGTGGAAGCGTCGGCGTCGGACACCGTGCTGTTTGTTGAACCTGCGTTCCATTGCTGCATCCTTGAAACTTGGAACAGCAACTTTTGGGCGGATGGAGTCTAGTGGTAGTCGGATTTTGCGCCCCATGAGAGCCTCAGCTGGAGATCTTCCATCATGTGTTTGTGGATTTGGCGTCGCCCGGTAGTACATTAGGAAGGTTTCCAACACTTCCACGGTCGTGCCCTCCCCTTGAGCTTTCTGAAGGGCGCGTTTGAACGTGTCCACGAAGCGCTCTGCCTGGCCGTTGGACTGGGGATGGTAAGGCGGCGATCGGATATGGTCAATGGCGTTTTGACGACAGAAGTCAGTGAATACGGAGGACGTGAACTGTGTTCCATTATCACTGACCAGGGTCGTCGGGCACCCGAATTGGCTGAACATTCTGCGGAGTTGTAGGATTGTTGATCCTGTGGTAATGCTCGGCATCAGGACAACTTCGGGCCACTTGGGGATAAGCATCACGCGATCAGGAAGTTCTGGCGGCGTGTAGGTCCAGCAAATCCAAGGCATCGCGACATGACCGAGGAGTGGGCAGGATTCCAGGGAGCTTTCGGGGGTGCTTTAGATGCTAAGCACAGCGCGTGCAGATTTTGACCAGCGCTCCAGCTGTTCATCCATGCCGGGCCAGTAGACGTAACTCCGTGCCAGCGCCTTCATTCGGCTGATGCCAGGGTGGCCGACATGAAGCTGGCGAATTACTGCATGTTGAAGTTCTGGTGGGATGACGACCCGTTCTCCAAACAGTACGCAGCCATTCAGAGTTGAAATCGCAGAACGTCTCCGGAAAAATTGCGCCAGGTCACCCGTTAATCCTTTTTCCGGCCAGCGGTTCTGATTGTAAGATATCACAGACTGCAATGTCTGGTCTCGTAGAGTTGCTTCAGCAACCAGCTCGGCCGTAACCGGGAGTGTCCGAATGGCTTCGGAGAACACTTGATTGACCTCTGCTTCGAAGGTCACTGCGGCAATCAAGGTCTCTTCTGGATCGGGCGTCTGCGAGCCAATCAGGCGAGAGAGAGCATCTGCCTGTCCAATGCTCGTTGTTGACGTGTAACGGATGTCGAAGTCGTAGTTCAGCAGAGTCGTTGCCCATCTTTGAAGGCGGTTGGCCGTGTAGATCGGTATACCTTTCTTCGATCCAAAGACTGCGAGCAGCGGCTTGTAGTTAACAGGATGAAGTGCCGGCCAAAGAGCATCTTATGAAAACGCTTCACTGCGAAAACAATGGCGAGCGCTTCTTTCTCGATCTGTCCGTAGTTCTTTTCTGCCGACGATAACGAGCGAGCAGCATGAGCGACTGCTTTTTGGGAACCATCCGGGTAGAGGTGTGAGAGGACCGCTCCTACTCCATAGCTTGAGGCGTCCGATGCGACCACGATTTGGAGAGTGGGATCAAAATGCGTCAGCAAGTTGTCGGAGTTGAGCATTTTTTTACTTCCTCAAATGAGTTCTGGCATTCGGTTGACCAGTTCCACGAGACATCCTTCGTCAACAGTCTGTTCAAGGGTGCTCGAACGCGATGCATGGCGGGCATGAACGCGCTGTAGTGGCTGACGAGACCCAAGAATGAACGTAGGGTGGATACGTCCGACGGTGGTGGCATATCGACAACAGCTTGAATGTTGTTGGGATCTGGGCGGCGGCCGTGGCGATCGATGATGAAGCCCAGGTACTTGATTGAGTGCATGAAGAAATTGCACTTTTCCTGGCGAATACGGAATCCGTAATCGGCTATGCGCCCAAGAACCAGGTCTAGGCGCTCTGTCAGCTCTGCTTCATCGGCCCCGGTCACAACGATGTCGTCCAGATAGGCGGCTGCACCTGGAACATCGGTCAGCATCGTGTCCATGATCTGTTGGAAGACTGCCGGCGCAGTCTTCACGCCAAATGGGAGACGCTGGTACTGGAGCAGGCCGCGATGGGTGTTGATGGTGAGCAGCTCCTTGGAAGATTCCGAGACTTCTACTTGTAAGTAGGCGTCCGTTAGGTCCAACTTCGCGAAGCACTTGCCACCGTTCATCTTCGCGAACAGATCATCGGGCAGCGGAAGAGGATACTGGTGCATATCCAAAGAAGCATTTAGGCCTGTAGAGAAGTCAGCGCAAATTCTCACCACACCATTGGGCTTCTTTACAACGACGATGGGTGCAGCCCAAGCGGAATAATTGACTGGTTTCAGAACACCAGCTTCCTGTAGTCGATCGAGTTCCTTGTCCACGAGTGGTAGAGCTGCGTACGGCACTGGACGTTTCGGTCGGAAAACGGGTCTTGCGTTTGGAAGGAGGTGCAAGACGGCATTCGTTTTGGTACAACGTCCTAACTTCTGAAGACGCAGTGTGTTTTTGGTACAAGTGGTCGATGATACCGGGAGGACTGGTTGTGTGAAGCGATATTATTGGGCTAACCTCGTTCGAGCCAGCGTTGCTCCAGCGGCTGATGGGCGTCTCCAACAAGTTCATGGCATCAATCCAGTCCAGCCCCAACAGGTCCAACTCCGGTTGATCCGTGAGATAGCAGCTGCCTTTGAA
>LOND01000173.1:140813-157038 GCA_014220965.1 Paragonimus kellicotti
CTACTCAAAGCTACATCGGGCTTTTGGGTGATAGAGATGTTTTTCGACCGTATTGGATAATACGCCGGCGGTCACGGTCAACCGTTGGGCGATCGGAGTGCTCTTTGTTTGAGGGTACCTTTTCTAACCCCCTTCTTCCTGATACGGAAGACAGCAGTGCCGCAACTATAAAAATAGTTCTGCTGTATGCCCATAGGATCGTGCCTCACTACCTAAGCACTCCTACGCGGTCAGTAGTGCGACATACAATCCTATGAGTGTAACTGCTTTTCGTCTGGCTGCTCCCCTTTGGCCTGTCTGACAGGGTTGAACCTGGAAGGACCGGAGTCCTAGTCAGCATAGCCCGCCGGATCGAAACAGCACACAAGCCCGACCACCTCGTCAAGGTAGCAGTATAGGTCGCACTGATCAGGAGAGTTATGCTGACAAGGACTTCAGTAGTAGCAGGTACAACAATGTCAGACGGGGCGAGGAGCTGTCAGACGAAAATCATTTACACCCATATGGTAGTATGTCGCACTACTGACTGCGTAAGAATGACGAAGTGATTAGGAACGATCATACAGCCATACAACAGCTTTTTAACAGTTTCAGCACTGTCTTCTGAAACAAGAGGATGGCCATAAAGGGTATGTTCAAAGCGCGCTCCGATCAGCGAAAGGCCGACCGCAGCCGCCTAGGTATAATCCCAATACGGTTTGAAAAAATCCGGCATCATTTAAAAGCCTCATTTAACTTCAGATACATCCAGTGGGCACAGCAGTAATCAGAATCTGATATCAACATCTTATTAACTGCGTTCTTGGCATAGGTAGGCTTCTTACTATCTTCTAAGCCAGAGTCTTGAGTAAACGCCTCAGATTAGAGTCACTGAAGTCGACACCCTTCACTGTCACAAGGAGATTGGACCTTGACACGGTGTGACGGCTTGCGCATTTCGATGACCTACTAGACAGTGCGGCGATCACACCAACAGTCACTCATACCAGGCAGGCCAATAGGTAGAGGTCTGACAAACCAGTCTCCTGGTCCTCCAGGTTGGGGGTTGGAAGAAGGTTGGCATCTTTTTCCGGAAAAAGTACCAGTTCTGGTACATTGCCACCCAACCGCTGCCTTGCGGTACAGGCTTTTGAGCCAAAGGCTTTGGTTGAGAACCCTAATCGTTGTCTAGGTCTGGGCGTCCTGGCAGTATCCCAATCCACATACAGCCATGTACACTCACTTCAATAATTCCATACTGCATCGGCCGTCTCGCAGTATAAACCGGGTCGCCCTATCTGCTGCATACAGCAGGGTGGATAGGCGAAAACATGCTACTGCTGACCCCTCCCTCCTGTTCTATCAAATTTAGCTTCTGACCCCCACCCCGGCCCTCATTTCTAGTGATTATTCTGCAGGTCCCACAACAGATACAACTAATTATAACGACACTATCCTGGTAATTCCCATCTCTTACCATCTTACCTCAGGCCTCCCTCGTCCCTTGCTTAGATCTAGAATGCGAATTAATATAGGTGCTTTCAACGTTCGCACTCTAAAACAGACAAATCAACAGGCCGCTCTCGCACGAACGCTCAAGTGGTTGAATTTTAATACCTGCTGCCTTTCGGAAACTAGAATGCAGGAAAGCAGTTGACATATGGAACTAACGGCACCCCACTGTCTACCCGATACTGGTTATACACTTCGGGTGACTCCACAGCCGCTGTTACAGGTCAGGCTGGGGTAGGTATAGTTCTCAGCACGACGGCCGCAGCCGCATTAGTAGATTGGATTCCTGTTAACAGTAGACTTTGTGCCATCCGTCTGACAGATTCTAATGAGACCAGTTTTAGAAACAAAACTTTCAAGAATCTTTTCATTGCTTGTTTATGTTCCAAATGACTGTGACGTCGGCGTCAAAGACGTCTTTTACTCGGATTGGACGCTTTCCCCCGGTCGACACATGGTTCTGATATAGTTCTGGCCGGAGATATGAACGCCCAGGTCGGCCGCCTTGGTGAGGCCGAATCTCGTTTAGGTGGTAGGTTTGGGATAGCATCACATCGATCGGATAATGGTGGGCGATTGTTGCAGCTGTGCGCTGAGCATAAGCTATTTTTAGCCAGCACTAGTTTTAGGCATCGTGCGCGTCATCGTTATTCTTGAGGCTTCCATTCTCCGAATCAGGCCTGGTCTCAGATAGACCACACAGCTGTTAGTTATAGGTGGCGGGGTTCCATTCAAGACTGTCGTTCTTATTGGAGCACGTACTTGGATTCAGATCATGCGTTGGTACGTTGTCGTTTTGTTCTTACTTTTGCTGGGCAACGACCCCACCGACAGCAACGGTTAGCTGTTGAGAAACCGGCTAAAACATAAGTACCAAACCAGCTTAGAAAGTAGCCTTAGCAGTTCTCATCTCCAAAGATCCTAATAGCTGCTGGACCAAATCTCACAGGCCATTCATGAAGCAGGTACTGTAGCATGCGGCACGAGGGTTCGTGGGTTGAACAAACACTGGATCTCATAAAAATTTCGAGAGTTGTTAGATTTCAGACGGAATATCCCTCCCGGTAGTTCATATAACAAGTTTAGAGGATATATATCCGTAGAAAGCCGAAACGCAGCATAATCGTCCATCATGGGATTTTAAAAAAAATCGTGGGATTTGGATAGTGAAGAAAGTTAAGGAAATGGAAATCGCTTTTGCTTCAGGGAACACCGGCAAACTCTTTAAGCTGATCCGTGCCACTGGTCCCAGGCGACCGTCTGTCAGTGAAGCTATCAGCGAGGCAGATGGCACACTCATCTGTAATAAGTCCAGAAGGTTATAGCGGGGAACAGAACACTGAGTCAATTTAGCTGGCCTCGTGTTTTTAATGTTACCGCCATCCTGGTCGGTAGGGTTAGGACCACTCACCAAAATTAAGGTACGCACATGCATTTCGGCTTTCAAAGATAACAAGGCTGTCAGACAAGATGATCTCGTGCTGGCACTTTTCAAAGGTGGGAGGCGTTAGTAGAGGCCTTGACTCAGTTGTTTCAACTTGTGTGGACGACGGAGACCATCCCTCCGTGCTGGGGTCACTCGATAATAGTTCCCATATTCAAGAAAGGTATCAGGGGCTCTTGCGAAAACCATAGAGGGATTAGTTTGACCCCAGTCATTACTAAGGGTTCTAGCATCCATTATACTTCGTCGACTCACTGCAACTCGGGAGGCAAACATTAGGGAAGAACAGGCAGGGTTTCGCCCTGGGCGAGGATGTATAGATCACATTTTTACTCTTCGTCAAATTCTGGAGCAGCGTCATGTGTACCGCCGGCCAACAATCGCCGTATTCCTCGACTATAAAGGTGCGTTTGATTCGGTGGACCGATCTACACTTTTAGAGTCGCTTAAACGTAGGGGTGTACCGACTAAGTATGTGAACATACTGTCGGCGCTTTATTCCCATACTTCAGCTCAGGTTAGGGTTTACGGTGAACTGTCTGACAGTTTCAGCACCAGGAGCGGCGTACGTCAAGGCTGTCCCCTTTCACCATTTTTGTTCAATTTCGTCATAGACGAAATAATGGAGGACTGTCTGCGGCACTCACAAGATGCCGGCGTGGACCTCCTACCTGGTGAAGACTGATCTTGATTATGCTGACGATAGGGTGTTGCTGTTCGACAAGTTTCAAGCAACACAAACATTCGCATTCTGTTAAATACTTCCGAATGCGTTTTGCAGCCAAAAATGCAGTGCTTCTGCAGAACTGCTGACTGCGTGGATTTATTGTCCGATAATGAAGTCATGGAGGAAGTTGACCGACTTGTGTACTTGGTAAGCAGCATCAACCATGGCGGAGGAGGTGCGGGGAATGAAGTAATCGCGCATCCCTAAGGCTAGGGCGGTGTTCGCCAATCTAGGACACCTCTGGCGACAGAGAGGTATCTCTCTGAGGTTTAAGGATCGTGTATGTAAGGCGACATGTGCTGATAAGTCTTTCACGTTGTAAAATTGATTTCAGATGTTGGGAAGACTTAGCGTTGAACCGGACGGTCTGGAGGAATACGATTCGGACGAACGTCCGCGAGTTCAACGAGCAGTTATTACGCGGCCGAGAACGGAAGCGCGCGGTACGCAAAGGAACCATCGGTGCCATAGGTCGTGGTGACATGACTATATGGCGTTGCGATGTGTGCGGCCGCGAATGGCCGCCTTGGATTAGTAGGTCACCAGCGTACTCATAGTGCACCGTCGGCGAAGAGACGACGAGTACGTTAGGCTCAGGTAGGTCATATCAGTATATCCATTTTATTTCTGTTAATGATTGCATCGACCAAGACCATGGTCGTTTGGCAACTAATCCGCTTCTCTTTTCAGAAACTTGGGTGTCTGCGGTCTTCTACCCATTCTTATCTTCAGCTTTGTTGGTGTATTGTATGATGAATGGTTTGTAGTCCAATCTGAATTTTGTTTCTTATCCTCATCCTCTCTAGAATGCACTAACATTCACTCGTATACTGAAATGCTTCTTGTATTACATTTTACATATCTTTCTTCTCAGTTTAGATCTTGTCATTGCAGTCTCTCTCTGTTTATTTTCCGAGAGATAAGGGTTTCCTTTTCCTGCTAGCCAGAATTGGCCGGCTGGACACAAAGGCCTCAAGCACACATTAGTGGTCATATGTAGCGAGAAGGCGTCCAATAAAGCACAATCTTTATTGTCCAACACGCTAGTTACCACGCTACGCACGCGCTCGCGTTTATGAGTCATCATTCCAGTCCACAACACGCCCAGGTTTCCGCTCACACGTCGTGTGCACTTCTGCCCGGTTTACGTGTGTGATCGGCGCCTTCTACCGGGGGGTTTTCCGCCTGCCACTCCTCGTCCGTTAGTCCGATCTTGTTGAGCGATAGCTCGTCCGGTCGCTCGTGTTGTCCGCCATCTATCCACTGTGGGCTTTGACCGTATTCCGCGGCCGTGTCGAGATATTCCTTTGAGTGTTGGAATAACCGCGCCCCCGATCAGGTCATCCATCCTATTTTGCCTGCCATGCCTCGCCCGTTGATCCGATCCAGTCGAGCGATGACTCATCCGGTCGCCCACGTTGTCCCCGATCTGCTCGCTGTGGGCTTTTGGACGGACCTCCCCCGCGTTGAGGTATTCCGCCAAGTGTTGGAATACTCTCACCTCCCGCTTGATAATCCACCACATTAGTCCTTCGGGTTTACACTGGATATGTGGTGTGTGAGTGGAACCGCAAGTGGTGCAGCGCAAGCCACTTGCGGTGATGGTTAGGCGCAGGCGTCCTTTGGCTTCGGTCACTGTGACAGGTTAATCAGAATCGGATGCCGCCAACCATATAAGGCGACAGAGGAGGTTGTATTACTTTACGGCAGCGAAACCGGCCGCTCAGGGTAGAAGACGTGAACCGTCTTCAGGTATTTGACCACCGATGTCTGCGTTCGATCGCTCGTATCGGGTGGCACCAACCAGTAGGCAACGGAAATTGGAAGGCGAGTATTTGGTACTGACTGCCAAATTTATTTTGTTCACTCCTTATATTTGCACAGACTTAGATGGTAAACCATGTACTAAGGATGCCAGCTAGTCGTCTGCCACACCGAACACTCGCTGCAGACGCTTGGGTGGACTGTCATAAGGCGCAAGGTGGACAGATGGCCCGTTTTAGATAAATGAAATCGTTCACGAAAGGGTTGGCCACTGTAGGTCGGGTTCGTCTCCCGGGCTGGGGCCCTCGCGACTCAGAGTCGGTGGCTTGAGACGTTAGGTGAGATGGCGGCTAATCGAGCTCAGTGGCGTGAATGTGTCGTTGTTTGGCCGAGTTGTCTGTGAAGTGAGTGCACTTAATGATGCGGGGCAGTGAAAGCCGTAAGGAAGCTGTGCTGATGACGCCTTACTTTCACTTACAGCTCGGTTGTTTGTTTGCAAGGTGTAGGCGCCTTGATGTTGAATGTTTGAATATAGACGTAGCTATTTTTTAGTAGTTAGGTCCCTTCCCGTCCCCTTCTTTTTTCTTTTCTCTTCCTATACAGGGTTTGCTTTTCTTTTTCTTCATGGTTGTGTGGCAGTTAGGCATCAGTGAGAATCACTAATGTATTGCTGCCTATAATGACAGCACCCTTCCCAGAAGTATCAGAAGTTAACGTTACGCGCGGAGTCAAGCCCGTTTACTTTCATTTTTCATCCCCTGATGTCAACTTACTTCCCTTTAAGCTGAGATAACTGATAAACATTGGCGTTTTTGATACCTGTACTTTCTGACAAATGGGTTGGTCAGTTGCTCTGGTAAGCAGTTAGTCGAATCTCCAATTGGATATCCCGTGACTTCAAAACGCGCCTTCACAATACAGTACAATGGAACAATACAGACGAGACAGAAATGGGTTTCTGTTGGTTCAGCAGAATATGTGAACAAACGTCGATTAATCCGAATACGAAAAACACCGTAACCTGAAACGCAAACTTATGAAGAATAGGTGTAAAGATCGTGAGGCTTACTTCATCGAGCGAGCTAGAGGGTTGGAGACGGCATTTCCATTCAGGAATAGTTGGGTGCTGTTTTCCTTGATTCGTAGTAGCGCTGACCGTCGACAAGGTGGTTCGTGAATTTACAACCCGTTGGGGCGACATGACAGAAGTGCTAAGTACTTTGATCAACAATCCAATTGGCCTGAGCCAGCTCATTTAGTTGCGGAATGTGTGGTTAGTTGAGGCGTCCCTGACAACTCCTTGTCGAAAACTGAAGCGGTTTTAGAGCTTAACTTATTGTGATGGACGACAGTATGGAAGGATCGCCCAGAGATTCCGAGGATCTCGGAGTGGAGATCTTACCAGGTAATAAATTGACTGATATTGGGTAAACGAACGATATTGCTTTACGTAGTTCTGCAAAAAACATGCGGACTATGCTGAAGCGGCTAAATGATGTAGCTGGTCTATATGGTATACATTTTGCACCTCCAAAGTGTGGTGTTGTCACAAGATTGGGTTAGTATTGGCTGCATTTCTGTTAGTGCGGAGACTGCAGATCGCTTCGTCTATCTTGGCAGCCGTCTTGTAATGTTCACAAAGAGAGAAAGCGCGCAATACATTCCTAAACCTTCGTCATTTGTGACGTTACAAAGATCCGATTGTCGACTGAAGGCAAGGTCCGCAATGTACTTGTACTTTCAGTTTTGCTGTATGCACCAGAGACCTAGTCTATTCGTCAGAAAGGTGTATACGGACTCTCGGTGTTCCACCACCGCTGTCTGCGCCAGTTGGCCTGCATCAAATGGGCTGACTGTGTGATCAACGAAGCAGTCTGTAAGCGCGTATCTGGGAAATGTGCAAGTTCACGACCAACAAGTGAGGTGATGAAAATGCAGTCATCGATGGTTGGGTCATCTACTCCGTATGTCGACAGAGCATCTGCTTCTCCACGCATTATTCAGTGTGGCTGCTGACGAAACGAATAAACCGTAAGACGGTCAGGTGACCACGTGGTCATTACCTATGAAAGCTCTGACTGCCCTGTTGTGCAAGGTTGGTGATCTTCGTCTGCCCGGTTGAGGAGTTCTCGACCATCCACACTAATCTTTAGAAACACTCTCTGGCAAAGTAATGTGCCGCAGTCAATGGCGTGCCTACAGTCATACTATTCCCAGTTTCTCCGTTTAGTCTTTTATTTTTTTTCAACCTTTTTAGTAACGTTTTCTTCTAGGATATTCCACGTCACTGTTGAGGTGAGCGGCAGCCCGAGCCACAGTACCTTTTGGTCAGGCCAACGTTGTTGTGATGATGATTTATTTATTTAGCACTCAGCTAGTCTGTGGATTACCATCAAGACCACCGGCCGCCCGAGCCACAGTACCTAAGGGTATGGATCGAAACCGAAAATGCTGACGGTTGTCAGACATAACCACAGGGTTTGCCATAGCCACGACACTGCAGACATCAACGATATGAAACTATCAGGAGACGCCGCTGACAGTTGCACGAAACAATACGACCTGCAGACGTTGACGTGTATCGCATTTTATAATCCAGTCAATTTTAGATGACCTAGGTGTAATTATTTCTGTCCACCGACAGTTGAGCAAAAAACGCCCATTCTTCATTACGGCTGGAACGGACACTCGTTGAAGTCATTCTTTCTATTATTGAACGTTGCACGCTTTGGGTACTGTGGATTAACCATTCAGCATCTACTAGAGATGCGGACGTGGTCGCACTTTGCAAGAAAAGCAAGACAATTTTGAATTCCACGAGGGACTTGAACGAGGACTGCCTGTGATGGAGGTGATCAAGGATAGAATATTGCCCCAAAAACCAGTAAAATTCTCTACCACGTCAAGGCTGATTGTTAATGTACTGTTCCGACTATCCATGATTAAATGATTCTTAACACTTCAGACTACCGTCTTCCGGTCACCTTCAGTCGTTTATCTTCCACTCACAGACAGCCGACACGAGTTGTGTGACAAGAGTAGATTGGATCATTCAAGCTCGTGTCCACGGTTCCACCTAACTGAGACATGGCTGCATTTTTGAAGTAAACTCTCTGGTCCCTATTGAAGGGGAGCTACTTGGTGAACTGCACACTCGGGTGTACGAATCACGCCGCGTGCCCGCTTTCCGTTCTAATGCATTACCTTGTCTTTCCATTCTTTCCACGGTATGAAGATTTAGCGTATCTTCAACCGGTTCCTTTTTTGCTCATTACTTTAGTCCCAACCAGTTGTCTCGGTTCGTTTGACCACAGCCATGACTTCGTCCACCGCTAACAACCGTTAGGATAAAGAACAACTTAACGCAACCTATACCAACGAAAAACGTGTAAGAACCAAGTCGTCACGAGATCGTCAAAATTCAAGTGAATGCAGATCGGGAATTTCAATTCGTCACACATAAGTCACATACAACAAGCCAATGACTGGCTTGATACCTGTACGTTGAACGCGCCCAATGGCGACACCTTTCCTCAAGTTAACATACACGGATTGTTTAGCTTACTCAAGCAGTGATTTCATATAATATCCGTAGAGCCTTAGAAACGCTTTTTTCTATACGAGGTAAGTCCAGATTATTATATCAGCAGTAATGAACCCCGTCTTGTTACCATCTCGAGATGTGTAACAAAAGCTAGGTTGGACGACACAAACAAACTTACAAGTTTCCCCAGACCGATTTCCGTGGTGTCTACCTTGTTGAGCACACTGTAGATCAGACAAGCATTGCTACGGTTTCCGTCAAGTGATACGTGTGAATACCTACTGTCAACTTGGAAGAGATTAATAGTCCGACCAGTGCTTAATCACGTCAAGATCAACCTGCAGCTCACTGCGGCCACCAACATTCCGGATTTCTAAGTCGTCAGCCTAAAGAACAGCATAGCTAGAAATCAAGCATAGAAGGTTGCTGATGTAAATGAAACAGAGGAGGACTAAGCGCCCACCTTCAAGGAACCCGTGCACAAATCAAGGAGGAGCACGACAGTTCTCATCCGGTCTCAAGTCTAAAAGTTCTACCATCAAGGAAAAGGATAGTCCAATGAAGAATCTCTCCTTGAACGCCATAGGACTTCCGTTTGTGTCTAAGACCACGTGGGACACGAACGTAAGCTTTGGCGAAATCGGAGATAGCACCTGATATAAAACCATGGTTTTTGGCCTCCGTCGGGCCACCCATGAAGATAAGCATACGTGTTACGCATGACCAGCAAGGAGGGAATCCATGAGGGGTAGAGGAAGATTACTCCGTAAAGAAGTGTTTGAGGATGGCGCGTTTCAATCAGAATATCAGTATTCTCCATGGGATGCTAGTACGGCTGACTGACCGATAACTAGTGGGGAAGTGCCGATTGCGGACCTTGAAGATAGGCATGATTGTGGCTTTGTACGATGCATTAGATAGCTTGCTAGTCTACACTGTTTGTATAAACAGCTTGTTGAGCGGTTCTCCAAACTAGCAGCTACTTATTTGGGCCTCCTAGGATGGATATTAACCGAGCCCATCGTTCTATATGAAACAACCTTGAATAAAATGCATGGTTAACTAATGTTCAATGTTGAAGTTCGTAGGTAGTTGAGGAGTGTCTTCACCGTCCCCACTTCCTGATGTCATGGTGATCAGTCCATCGTTGGTGAGGGGTACTGTGTCATAACAGTATGTCGAAGTGGTTTGAAAAAAAAAACATGTTGTGAACTGTAATGGTAGAAGCTCAGTAACTAGTCAGATATTCCGGCAGATCGTAAACCTCACTGGCACTGACGCTTCAGTACACAAAATGCATAAAGGTCAAAATGAAGTAGGCTGAAAAACATTCACTCCGCCGCAGTATGTGCGCGTCAAGCTAACTGTTAAACGAATTCACGTTAGGTCATTGCGCTAAGATAGGCAGTAGGACATTGCAATAGGGATATATTGGTACGGCGAACCAGCCGGTAAGGTAGCGGACTCAGCCGACATCTTGGTATAAGACAAGGGGTTGGCCTGCTATTGAAAGCAATTCGTCGTTAGAATGCTCGCGAGTGCTGAGAATTTGAAGTACAATGAGAGAATCTACATGAAAACGCCTATAAATCAGGAGAAACAGGCGGAGCGTTTATGGGCGATCGAAATATAGAGGAGAATTATCTCTGCGGCACTTCGTTGAATGGATTCCTGATATACTGCATCTTTGAAGCAGAAACGTTAATCTGAAGACAATGCGGGTAGCTCTTCTGTTTAAACCTTCTCCAGAAATTGTTTCCTCGAGTGGGCATTCTTCGTCCTATTTCGCCCCTTCTTCGTCCTGAACATGTGGATAATTCAGATTTCATGGATGGCCACTATTTATCAGGTGGGAACTGAAGCCTCTATTAACCGGCTTCTTCAACTATGGTGGAACAATTTCGATACGTGTACATCAGGGTTATAACCTCTGAGCAAGTTCCCTCTAATTACGTGGCAATAATTATGGCCAGGACCGTTGTTCAACCAAACACCCCGTAATTTATTCGTACACTATCCTGATACGTAGCCCGCCAACAGTGGTTCGGTCTCAGTTTAAGGTCGGACACAGTGGTAGCCTCTACTTTTTCTATAAATAATCTGTTCCAGTCAATTACAATTCCATTAGCAAAGAAATTTGCTCTCAGTAAATTCTGAGCTCAAGCCATCAATAACTTAAGACTATGACTCCTTATCCAAATAATCCTGTCCTGTTTCGGGAGTTCTAATACTTCAAAGTCCAAAAACCCTTTGGCATTCAGAACAATTTAACATGATCACTCCATTTCCAACGCCTCGGCGGTGAGAGAAAGGTCTATAAGTTAAGTCTATTCTTATAGTCTTTTCCCTTAATTTCTACAGAAATACTTGTAAACCTCCTTTGAACCTGCTTTAGTACTTTCTTGCTTTACGAGGAGGGGAAGCCACACTTGCGTCGGATCCTCTAGATATGACCTAACGTACACTTTAAACAGCTATAATGACATCGTCTTTCTACTTGCAACCGCTTTCTCAGCTGCATCGACACCCCGTTTGCCTCGCTCGCGGACTCTAGGCACTTCCTGCTGGCTATGATTTGAACGCAAAAGTACCCCATGACCATTTCTCTTTTTAACACGGTATGATCTGCCCGAGTTCCAAGCCATCTTGCGCAGTTTCCTGTTTCTTCCCTCAATACGTGTTTGCACCTGGTCACAGTGAGTGGCAGTTTCCACTCAACCGACCATTCGTGTGGCCTATTTATATCCACCTGAAGGGTTTGATCGGAGAGATTTTTTTAACCATCTTTACGTCATCCACGAGCAGGAAGTACGGACAGCTTGAAAAGAAAGTCAGATCATTTATAAATGTCAGAAACAATAGGGGGCTCGGAACCGACATCTGTAGGACCCAAGTACATTCTTGTCTCTGCCCGTGTGGCTCCTTCTACGTTCACATAGAAATTTCAATCCACTAGAAACTCTACGATTCAAGCGAGCAGCCTCGAAACTATGCCACATAATTTTAGCTTTAGCAGTAGTCGGTGATTCACCAAATCAAACGCCATCTGGACGTCAAGATAACATATTCCAACATCCTCTCCATGCCCAAGTTTTTTGTAACTTCGTCCAGAAAAAATAACAGGTTAGCGGTGCACGATCTCTTCCTCATGAAACCATGCTGGTTCACAGGAACAACACTGTCCGTAAGATGTACCACTATTCTACCTCTGACTACTTATTCCAAGAACTACAGTACCGTAGAAGTAAGACCCACCGGATTGGTTGCATCCTTTTTGTTACTTCCCTTGTGGATAGGGACAACCACGGCTAGCTCCCGGTCCCCCGTAGGCAAGGCGTTTCGAGAGGCGCGCTGATGGAATCAGTAGGTGGCTCAGCCAATATATTGGCCGGCGGCTTCTGTAGCGTTGGGCTTACTCCACCCAGCTCCGCTGTTTCAACTATCTGAGGATTACGGGAGCAGAGCTTTTACCGTGATATCCATCAATCTTACGTTCATTTCCCTCAGGTTATCTACACATTCCAACCCCCCTCCCCCTCACAATACAGAATATGAAACTCTGAATGAAATCAAAGAGCATCTCCGTCATTTGCTTACTCGTCCATGCAGCAGCATTCTGATTATTCATTAATAGACCAACCGCTATTCGAAAGGCCGGATTAGCCTACACGTATCAATAGAGATATGGAGTTACTTTTGACGTCCCTAGCTAGTCATCCCTCATACTGAAGATATTCATTTTGGAACGATCCTGCCCTTGTCCTGGCAGCAAAACAATCCAGGTGCTCTTTCTGGCTACTAGTCTGTTTAAACCCTCTCCAAGCATTGTTTCCTTGATTGAGCCTTTTAGTCCTACACTTTCACGTCACTCTCCGAAATGGAGCAACAGCATTCATCAGTCGTCAGATCGCCTCTAATGCTGGTCAGGCCTAGACCAACGCAGTTTCTGTGGGGTACCCAATCCATCTTACCGGACGTCTTACGAGGCGTGGGTATGTTTATGCTACGAAAATATTTGCGAAAATTGTCCGGCGGCTTCACTTTTTCCATGCTTAGTCCGTAGTGCAGAATCACTGAGATCACGGCCCATACCCCCAAGCGCCCGTCTACCCTGTCTGCTTTGTAAACGGTAAGTCCTCGGGATAACACCATTCCGTCCGCATGTCGCATTTGTTAGAACCAGTCTAACAGAACGCTACATAGTCAATTCGATACACCGAAAGTCGGACGATTATGAAAACAAAGACTTAACCCGTTTATCCCAGTGTATTGGCAGCGACCCTAGAAAACAGAGCATACAGAGGAGCACGTCAAGCTAGCGAGACGACGACCGCGTTGTTTTTTTTTAACCCCGGGACGGATACGACAAATCGATAGCTCGGCTAAAACAAAATTATATAAAGGAACCGAAATCACCAAAAATGTGAAATTGAGTGCGACTATCAAAAATATCTATTACAGTCGCTGCAGATTTCACCAGTCAGTTAACATCAACACCCGACGCCTCTGACCCAGCACCCAGTTCCGCCAGTTTGTTACCGACGCAACAGGCACTGGTGTACACCACCAATAATTCTTTCTACCAGCAACCTTTTCTAACTTTGTCACCGCTGGAGGATGGACCACTCTCGGATTTAAGGTCAGCAGCGCTGTGCACCTTCGGTACTCTGGTGGCCTAAACAATCGGCGATTCCACGTTTATGGTTTTTCCTCCTAAGATTCCATTCCCCCTGCTTTGCTTTCCGGTTCAACACTTATTTTTCTTTCAACCCTCGTCTTCACGAGCTAGAAGACAACAATGTTGCACTCATAAAAACCAATTCCACTATATGCTCGTGCATCAATGCCCGAACATCCGTGCCCGTTCAGTGGGCGTGGCCGTCTACTGTAACATGCAAGCCAGCCATTTCTACTCTGATTGTCCGTTGCATTTACGGACCAATTTTAAAGCAACGTGGAGACACCGGGGTGCCAACAACAATCCTGTAAAAGGAAACAATACAGACAAGCATGAGCCAAAGGCCCAGTAAGCCATGCACACGACTTACACAAACGGAAACTAAAACGGCGTCAACAACACAGCAGCACGCTCCGTCACACAATTCAAATTCAACCTGTGCGCGCTTGCTGGTTTCGACAGCACGTTACACTAAGAGTCGGTTTCCTTTCATACAAAATTTTTGGAAAATTTAATGAAATGAAAGTTACATCACGTTCGAGTAAAATGGTACAAATAAACTTGTTAAGAAATATACGACATATTCCATCTCGTTTCGCACTCTTCTCTCTCTTTTCTCGCAAAGTCCAGCGAGGAAGTAGCTCTTAAATGCATGTATACGAACTGTCTGAGTCTGTTTAATAAATTACCGGAAATCAGACAGTTGATTCATGATACACAACCCCACATGTTTGCTCTCACGGAGACCTGGCTCGCAGATGACGTCAGCGACAGTGAACTGCCCAGCCAACACATGGGACGCTCATAGGACGGTCGACCGTCCCCTGAGTGTCCTATGACCGTCCCATTTGGGACACTCAACTGAAACGTCTCACACGCGGCAAACAATGTAGCTATTCCAAGAATAACTTGATAAAAGTGTTTTTATGAACCGCAGCATTCGCATACGTTCGACTAATGGTGATATACCTCGTTGTTGTTTATGTCGACTTTAATAATTGTTACGCGCCAATTTGAATATTTCTCATGTCAGCATCGAGGATGTTCGCGTTCCATAGTTCATCTCTCTAACATGCTGAAGTACGGCAATAAGGTTGCCCGTAGCTTTTCCAGAGATATCAACGATTCACGTATGTTAACTAATTAACTTCATACATGTATGCACACTTATAAAACGTATTATTATGGCTCGTTTGAATTTTGTATAAGTTCCAGCAGGGATATGTGGGTTACTGGATAAGAATTAGCAAATGACTGTAGCATTAATGAAATGCTTAGAAAGAATACTGTATGATTGTTATGTTTCACTTTTGCTCTATCTCGATTATTTACGAAGATATGGAATTTCAAACACACCCATAAAACTTGTATTATTATTACTCGTATATCATTTGAAACTCATCCTTGCAACCTATGTTGTATCTCATTTATAGGTTACGTAATCAATGGTCAAGCTAAGCGTTCGAACGTGACGGTCAAGGAAAAGTACGGCAATGGAGCAATGAACGGAGGACAACACAAAAGAACCACTGTTCAAATGCCATTAACCCTGAAAATGATGATTTCTGATGTTACACTGTAAATCTTTCCTATATTCTATTACATTTAATTGAATACGACATTCCTTTTCATACGATCATTTCGTTGTAGCGGTGGAATGAGATACAGTGTCGTATGGCCATAGTATGCCCACCGGGGACACTCAGGGGTCACTCGGGTACTCTCATGGGACGGTCGTGGTAACTAGGCTAGGGGATCATATTTATTAGTTTTCATGCGTGGTAAACGTTCAATAAAGCGTGAATAGGTAGTAGAAAAAAGAAAAAAATTTGCAATATTATATGGAAGCCCTGGCTGGGTTTTCCGCTGAGTGTCCCATGAGTGACCCGAAAGTGCACAGTTAGGACGCTCATAGGACACTCAGGGGACGCTCATGGGACACTCAGGGGACACTCATGGGACGCTCAGGGGACGGTCGTGTTGGCTGGGTGAGTGTCCCCGGATATTCAGTTTACAGAGCTGACTCCGCCCAAAGGAGAATGAGGGGTTCCGCGATTTTCTTTCACCACTGTCTCCCAACACCCACGGTTATCGGTGGATTCCACTACTATAATAAATTTGACGCTGTGTGGTTTCGACTGGCGTTGCGTGGCCACAACTCACTCCTGGGGGGCGGGGGTATTTATCGTTCTCCCTCATCCGACGTCTTCGACGACGCCACTCTTCTTGTAAACCTAGAAAACTTCCTAAGGCTACAACACTACGCTCACCTGCCTATTATGGGTGACTTTAATGCACCCAAGATAAACTGGGCAACAGTTTCTCACCAGGTATGTGAAAGCGGATTCTCGACTTCCTTACTGACGTTTATACGACGGAGAGCGTGGACACAGCACGTCAACGCCGCGATGCGGCATCGTCTTGGTCAGACCCCCTCTCTGCTTAACCTAGTCACCACTAATGAGAGCCACCTGGTAGACAGAGTGATCATCAAGCCACCACTTGGTCACAGTTACCACTCTATGCCTACCTTTGGCCTTATCTGTTACTGGTTAGAACAACCTGTAAAGAAGTCCA
>LOND01000173.1:167995-183877 GCA_014220965.1 Paragonimus kellicotti
CGATGTCTGCGTTCAATCGCTCGTATCGGGTGGCACCAGCGAGTAGCAACGAGGAGGTTAGGAAGCGGGTGTTTGGCACTGATTGTCAAACGAGTTCTTTGTTCAGTCGCTACATTTGCACAGACTTAGATGGTTAGGTCATGTACTAAGGATGCCAGCTAGTCGTTTGCCACACCGAGCACTGTTTGCGACGCTGCGGCCGACTGGCGCAAGGTGCGAGGTGGACAGATGATGACCTGGCGTAGACAAATGAAATCGTTCACGAAGGGGTTGGCTACTGTAGGTCGGGTTCGTCTCCCGGGCTGGGGCCCTCGCGACTCACAGAGTCGGTGGCTTGAGACGTTAGGTGAGATGGCGGCTAATCGAGCTCAGTGGCGTGAATGCTGTCGTTGTTTGGCCGAGTTGTCTGTGAAGTGAGTGCACTTAATGATGCGGGGCAGTGAAAGCCGTAAGGAAGCTGTCTTGCTGATGACGCCTTACTTTCACTTACAGCTCGGTTGTTTGTTTGCAAGGTGTAGGCGCCTTGATGTTGTATGTTTAAATATAGACGTAGCTATTTTTAGTAGTTAGGTCCACTTCCCCTCCCCTCCTCTGTTTTCTTCTTTCTTCCTATATAAGTTTCTTTTTTTCCTTTGTTCTTCGTGGTTGTGTGGCAGTCAAGCATCAGTGTGAACCACTGATGTATTGCTGTCTATGATGATGATGATGATGATGATTCTGAAATGTCGTTACCATAAATAATGTCCCTGTGTCGCACCACAGAGGGGTAACACTTTTTGTTGTTTAGGCGGAAGAAACGAGAGGAATTAACCGGCGTAATTTATCCAAGTCCTGAGGTACATTTTGTCCGGACCACCCAGTCTGCAGAAGAGAATTGGTGTTTCCAAAAATATTTAGTCGCTTTTCACTCGGCTCCACTTCCCACCTGTGAGGAGCCTACGAGTATGTTTGTGTAGATCAAGAAGATTTTGGTCAGTTGTTAAACGAAACGCCTTTCACAATCGCAATAGGAGCTCGGTTATTTTTTCATGTAGTATATTTAGGCGTGTGTTATATCAGACTAATCGTCGATTTTCTTTAGGACCTCTACAAAACATCCGTTAGAAATCACATGTATGCAGTGGTTGAAAAACTGGGGAAGTGGGATTCCGCTTATTATTTTGGATAAAAATAACAATTTAAATTGACCTAAATTTAGCAGTTTTCGAGAAAACTCCGTTGACAGCACAAGTTTACCAACGTGGTTGTTGAATACTGCTATAAACAAAGTTGATTACATGGGTAAGTGACGGGAAGCCTACGGGATTTTCTGATTTGAAACCTCAGCTGAAGGACGCCTACACGACGGTTTTGAAGAGAGCAGCAGCACGTGATTAGGTTCACATGCATTTATTGTGTATAATTTTTATATCAAAATAACTTAACCTTGGTGTAATCGTTTTGGTCAGCTTTTAATACTTTCCGTGAATGCATGTGATTTTTGCAAGTTAAACGAATGACGTCGACTCTGTTACGGCGAATGATCCTAGCTCATTTCTCCACGTTATCCACAATTGGAAAAACGTTCATTTGCGGTTCTTCACTGAGGCCGAACGCTTGCTTGAACAACTTCAACTCTAACCAGAAGAGAGGATATTTGTAACTAGGTTGAACACAGATGACCTCTTGATGATATCCGTGGGATTTTGTCTGTAATATCTACTACGTTCATCTGCACGTCAAGTTGGTCAGAGTTCCGCAGTTTGTCTATTAACACATCCAAGTGTGTTGATGTGTTGTTTTCGCTTTCGAGAGGGAATCAGTATGAATAACTTTCTACTCTCTATCACTCTTCTCAAATTGATAATGCATTCGTACATTGACTTAGTTCTGTTAAGTATCAGGGGATTCATGAGCGTCGACAGAGTACAATCACTTATTAACGATGTTTTCAACAAAATCCGGTATTCAACTTCTTTGTCCTCACGTCGTCATTTGGTTCGTCGATTTATCAAGACTTATATGCTCCCCAACCGGGAGTACTGTTCACCGGTTGTCATCTGTGTTCATTGTCAAAGGCGTCTGCACTTCTTTTCTGGATTTCGAAGCATTCCGTTTTAAATTAGTTAACCATAAAAGTGCATTGGTCTGACGATGAATTATTAGAAAGAGTAATTTGACACTATTATCTTCTGTAACTCACTGACAATCGTCACAAGATATAATACATTTAATTCTTTAGGGTTCGCTATTTGAATGTCTGATGCTACACCGAATTATTTATGCAAAAGAACGTCCGATAAGTCCGTGTAGTCGGTGATGTTTTTTCGTGCTCGCATACGCGCCTCATCTAGTTGAGCAGCACTCATTACGTTATTATCCCGCAGGCCTAAAGGCAAATCAAGGTGCACTCAAGTGTTTTCGCTCAATCAATGAATACACAGTCTGGCGGCTTGACACACCGCGGATCGAGGGAGTGACAACCCAACTTCAGATGCAAGACCCATGTTAGACTAGCGCTCGGCACTGGCAGACCACAGACGTGAAGTACCGCACGGCGTACACAAGTCCGCTGCTAGCCGAACTCGCGAAAATATCGACTTAGTCCGAGTAGGTAGGCACACCGTATCACGCAAAATTTTTTTAGAAATTGTCCTCTGGACAGGTAAGGAAAATTTTTTGCACGGATTCGAAGGAGTTAGGTTTTCTAAACTTCAGAATTCAGTAACCCGTAAAAGCAACTTTATCCACCTTAAAACGCTTCTTAATCACGGTCGTCCGATTAGATGCCACTTTTAAGTGACTCGATGTCAGTTCGACACTACTCCACCAGCCTTTCCAAAATTATTTATGCCAACCCAGTGGGGCAAAGGTGGAAGAAGACAAACGGACGAACCAAAGCAACCGCCACCTAGTTGGACGACGGAAAGGACGGACATGACTAAGACAGCACAAACGTTCCCAGTTCGAGAGACACAGTCATGTCACAGCAGTTCACATTGAGTGTACGTTAACCTAACTCAAGCTAAGCATACGCTGTATTAAGCTGTTGCACATTGTTAGGACTTTGGTGCAACGTATCTGTTTCCACCCTCTGTCCTACCAAGCTAGCATGAGTCAGGTTGTTTGAACGACTTCCATGATTATTGTAGAGCAGCACCAGAAAACCCGTTTGAATCCCCATAAACTGATATTCAACCATTTGAAAGCTCTGTCGAGACACGAAGAGTCAGTATCAACAAATCTTAACGTGGAAGAATATGGTATTATTATGTAAATTCCCCACAACTGGAAAAAATCAAAATAAATATCGGTTAGCTTCAAAAAATCCCATTTGAAGAAACCTGTCACTAATATCACCAGGTAACGCGATATTGCCTTCTCTGAAGCATACCAAAACAGCAACAAACAGCATAACAAAAAGAGCCGGATAAAAGCCGGTCTTCCAAAAGAACAATCAACGGCGACCAATATTTTGTCAAGCATTTTAGAGCTCAGAACCGTAGGATGTGGTAATTATTATTTCGGTCCACCAGCCAAACACATCTAATGGATCAATATAAGAATTATGCATTCCATTTTACTGTATGTCGACAACGGCATTATGGAATGTGAGCCGTTCTGGAATAGTAACAAGAGACAAGATGAGTGAAACAGTGGACGGCAAGACTTCTATTGTTCGGGGGTTACATTCCATATCAAAGCAAAGAACAATAAGTTCGTAACGACCGTTAGCAAATACCCCGTCGTTAGTTTTATAGTTTCTACGTACTCACAGAAAAAACAAGCTCGTCGTTAATATTATAAAATTCCCGTTCTACAACTTCAGTTGACTTTCGCTCCATATAATTACGGGTTATTCGGTAAAACTTTGAGACACGACAATTCATAAAATTCTATAAACACAAGCAATATCCAGCCAATAGCGTTTCCATGATGAAGCATTGATGTCAGGTATCAAATCGTTGATTTAACCACCAATGCGCTTCTAATGTTTCACATTATACAAACTACTCCACTTCAGGTTCTTTAACGCAGTACTACAAACACATCTAAATATTTTGCCCCCCCCGGAATCCATCCTATGTCTACGGTAAAGCAGCATGGCACAACCCTAACCAAGTTGAGTGCAAGTTGTTACGTCTCACGGTGCCATCCATACTGCGACCTGATTACAATTCTTGACTTTAACTGAGTTCGTTATTTGCACTGAAACAGAAGGAGCACTTCCATACAAATTAATTGACTGTGCTACTTTCCAAACTTCCTTTGCCTTCATAAGGAGCAGTGATTAGTTCGCAGGTTAACAGTTCCAAGTTATGACTAGCCTTTCCACAAGTAAGTAATTTATTACGGACCCCTTGCATGGTGCGCTTCAACATGCGATGTGAGCATCACGTTCCTTTGTCTCAAACACATAAAACCTCACTTAGAGAAAAATTTACTCTTCCCGGTAAACAAACATTGTCGCAAACTTTACGCACAGTAAGATCTTGTCCACTTTACATAATGAACAAGTAACCCCCGACCCAAATGCGAAGTTTAGTACTGTCCCACAGATGCCGCCATTTAAGCTCGCTCAATGGTCATTAGTGGGTGCAACTGGGTGTTGACTGTTTTAGCCCCATAACACTTCAGTTTAACGATCACCAGCCATCCGAATCCTTTCGGAAACAAACCTTCTCAAGTTGGATAATACGAACCTTTTCCATGGTC
Organism: Paragonimus kellicotti; assembly: GCA_014220965.1. Classification (NCBI taxonomy): domain Eukaryota; kingdom Metazoa; phylum Platyhelminthes; class Trematoda; order Plagiorchiida; family Troglotrematidae; genus Paragonimus; species Paragonimus kellicotti. Next base: position 172,691 of record LOND01000173.1, read on the forward strand.
ACTAACATCGCCAGTCTTCTTGACGACTCCGGCAGTTCTATCGGTAGTTTCTAACTAATTCTCTCAGAGATTCGTTTCAACTTCTAACCTATCGTACAAGAGATATGGGTAAGCGTTAACACTCAATTTTGCCTGTTAGTTGAAAATTCAAGTAGATCATCACCAGTATTTCTAAAAGGCCTTGCAAGTGAGAGATTATCAAGTAACGGCTTAGGCAATACACATAATCCGAACGGTTCTGACGATATTTTTTCACCTCGCACGGACTCTTTTTACGAGGGGTTAAACAGGCCACAACGGTTTCGGCTGTTTCTCTACAATAGTAAAACAAACAAGATGGTTTCTAGTCATCATCCCCAAAGTTGTCTCAAGGTGCTTCTTATAACTGTGAAACTTGATGGCACCTCCGTGGAGCATAGTTGGCTTAATTTGAGGTAGATCAAGTATGCCAATTAATTCACAGAGAAGACTGACCTGATATCAGCAATGATTGCTGTCGATAAAAACCGCCTCCCATTTCCTCAAAATATTGTGATCTGTCATTCACAATTCGACCGCGTTCGGTGCATTTTTAATAATGGAGTGTCGCTTTCAAATTTAACGCCAGACAATTAGCGTCCCAACTCTGGTCTTTTCAGATCAAAACTACTGTCTGGGTCTACTTACATTGTTGCATTCTAGTCAGCTGTGGGCGAATGAGGTGACCACTATTTCGGCTGCCATGCGAGCATTGGAATGGTTCGCTAATTCCTTACCAGTATAATTTATGTACCCACTAGCATTTTGGTCAAAGCCAACAAGCTGTTCAAAACCACCAGAACTCTGCGATTCCGCCATTGGCAACAGATATCAAGAATGGCTAATTTAATAAACAAATGTCAGGAGCATAAGAAAATTCTCGATTAGGATAGGCCGGATGGCAAGCTATACACGAACAGTCACAGTATCAATAGGTTCCGGATGACTCAGTGTACAGAACAACACAGCCGGTAGTCGGAAAGTCATCTCTAGCATTTACAATCCAAGGTATAATCGACAAAAATTAGTTGCACCTGGAATCTCTTGTGATAAGTCGCTCAACCTGCCCCTAGTTGATGTAACTGAACGAACGAGGTTGAGGGATCTTGAGATTGCTCTCCGAGATGCAGGGGTGTATTTTCCAACCGTAATCAACACGGAGATTGAATTGCTGCTACGAGCGGCGCTCATAGGCGTTACTCAACAAACCACACGATCGGCAGTCAGATTAGTTTCTCAACGAAGACAATGAATTATTGGATTGTTCAACGATAACAACAGGTTATCCAGCCCTCAGACGTAAACGGGAAACATTGGAATTTGGTTCGAAGTCTTAACGGTTCTACCATTTGACAATTAAGATGCACAAATCTTCAGTGATATCCGAAGCCCTCGGTCGTGAGACAGAAATACTCCAAGGACCGAGCGGCAAGATGCGCAAACTGCGTTGGTGCCAAAGGAACGAAAGAAGACAAAAGGCAATATCAAAATGGATTTTAAACACACACAACATACTGATCACAGTAAGTGCCCGCTAAATGCACGGCTCGCCGCGGAATGGACGAGTATGCTTCGTGAGACGTACAACGAGGATCGATGGAACATTTCTATTACGTTTCGTGACGCTCACATGCATACTATGTGATTGGTTTCGGCTCGTCAGATTGCAATGACAACGGCAGCAAGGGCCCTAAGTTGTTTGCACAATTTCCATTGTTGAGTTTGGTTACCATTAACGCGTTCGGAGTTAGAAATACAGACAAAGGAGCAACAAATTCGCAGTGGGCACGGCCCCATAAAGGGATTGACGGGTACTCATTAGAGGTGCAATAGTAAGATTGGACTGATGATAAAGAGTGATACCCTGAAGTTCCTCGGGAGACAGACGGCAGTACACGAAGCCACAGAGACAACGCACCCACAGATAAGCTAGTCCGCGGATCTAATGTGCACTACCACCAGATCCTGTCGAGCATTTCATGAGAACACTCGAGAAGGAAACCGGACAGGAATGACTTTTCGGGCGGCCAGTAGAATAAACAGATTCCCATACCCTTTTACGAGACCTGAATAGTAGCGTGCTTGTGGACATTCCACGAAAGACGATAGCAGTGTTATCACCAAAAGACCTATCAACGAGATAGTGACGAATAACAGATCGAGAGCGATACCTAATCGTGTGAAAGCAGCGCGAACACTTGAGGGCCAACAGCCCTTCAGGAATCAATTGAGTAAGAGTATAGTAACGAACGATGAGAAGTACACATCTCATGACCGAAGGCCTGACCAGGTTTGTGGAGCGTGGACACAAGCTGAGTAAAGAGAGTTAACAGAGAAGTAGTGGAAGTCTATGGTGACAAACAACGGCTGTTATCTTCATCAATGTACATACCGATGAGCCAACTGAAGAAAACCAGAACATAATGTAAACATGTTGTTAGTCCGGATAATTACGAATACTCGAGATTCTAACTGTAGAAAAAGAGGAAGGCAATCACCATCGTGCGTGAGAAACACGGTTGAGCAGCTGACAACGTAGAATTCTGCCACAGCATATTAAGATTGTATGGATATGAATGAACAACATAAAAATGCATGAACCTAAATGTAACTGAGTTTGCAAATTATCACATTTTGTAGCTAACCAGCAAACGAATACCCAGTTACATGTCACAACAAAAGTTGTTAGGAGGTCAAGCACACGTCCATAAAAATGCAACATACCTCGCCCACTGTTGAGTGAAGTTAGAGGCTGACGTTGGAATGCTAAATCTAAGCTGCAAAATGTAGCGAACAGTACACAGACCAACAATTCCTATGCACACTGTCTACACAGCAAATATCTCAAATGAATGAATGACGGAAGCTATGATAAAAAAAATGCGTCGCTCGGCAGCAATTGCAACACACGCGACCATTAATTAAGGACAGGGTTTACACTACACTTGCAAGCCTAGTATTATTTTACGACTCAGAGACCTGGCTCATTTATGCGGAAGATACATAGAGATACACGGCAATCGATCACCTTCGTCTTAGCCGGTTAGCCTGTGTCAAATGGGCTGACTGTGTGAGCAACACGACAGTCCAACAACACGAATTCTGAAGATGTGCAAATTCGCGACCGACAACCGGGGTAAAGGAAACACAGCCATTGCCAGTTGGACCAGATGATCTGTATGCTGATGGAACGTCTACCGTACAGCACACTGTTCAGCGTGGTCACTGATAGTTCGAAGAAATCACGAGGCGGTCAGGAGATGGTGTGGTCATATGCCGTGAAAACCTTGACAATCCCGCTAAACACGTTCGGGGGGTATCGTTTGCTCGGTTGGTGGGTTCGCCGCTACCCACACCGCTGACATATTAATGTGACGACCTTGAATCTACAAGGTTGTTGGCACGTCTCTTTCCTGAAGCTTCAGTGACTCCTCCGCCTTCTCTTCTCTTCGGTTCTTCCTCACGTATTTCAACTTATTTGTTACTCTGCTACTTGTTGGATCGCTGTCCAAAACAGCGGGAGCATGAACCAGTACCTAGTGATCCGGTTGAACGCTGAGAGGATGATGACACGGAGGTAGTTAGAATAAGAACGCTGATGAAGTCCCACCCGTTAAACAGAACAGTGAACGTTGAAGAACAATGATATGAAGGTTGATTCAGTATATCGGACACACCAATAGAGCTTAGGATGAAAATGGACAAACGTGTACGCCAAACGCAGCGCACTTTGGACGAAAGCAACAAGTTAATATTATAATAAAAATAAAAATACATAACAACCAGTTGAACAGAAAAAAAGAATAATCTGTGATAAACAATGGCAAAACCAATGTAAAACAACAGTGCCTGGTAGCAGTAAGCAGATAAATAAAGAAGCAAACACATCTGGGAACACAACCCGGTCAATGAATATGAATGATTCGACAAGTGAGCGAGTTAAATGCAATCACGACGAGACCACACGAAATATCTGACGATAACTGACAGCACGAACGAGAAACCTGTAAAAAGCAAGAGGTGAGACTGAAACGATTGACAACGAGAGGAAACCGTCGAAAAGTCGTGGGGACATCATAGAAAGTATGAACAAAGAAAAGCCAAAAGTGATATGGTTACATCAACTAACGCGATACAAATCAGTGACAGGCGTACAAAATTTTCAAAGCAAATATTAGAGTAGGAATCAGGCCACACGACTTTCGGAAAAACACAGTCACCCAACAGGAAGTTGCATTGATGATACCTCCTGCATGGTGATACAACGTTTGCAAGGTGAACAGTCAGCTCTGAGGACGATACAACAGCAACAAAATCCAGACTGTGAATTTTGCGTAAGGTCTGTACAGTTACCGATCTTTGTTACAGCAATCTGAGGGTATGTAGGCCACGTTACTCTACGCAGTTGAATAAAAATCGTCAGCAACAAATCGTATCGCATAGTTAACACGGGCATGCCCCCCGAAGGACACGGTTCCCACCAGCAACTGGCAGCATGTTTACGTGTGTTGGGTGAATGTCCACCTATTCGGAACGAATGAAGCAGTTTGTTGTCGTCGTCCATGTCTCGATATCGATCAAGTATTTGACCTTTACTGCGTACCGCGCATTCAACCAGTACACACTTCACCCTTTTTGCCACAGTTCTATGGAGCTCGCCATATTGGTCGTCAACGACCAGAATTTCACAATGAATTGGAATGCAGCAAGCCGATGGTGACGAGTCACCGTTCTCCCGTAGAAAATAAAATGAGGGATTACAAGTGTAAGGGCTCGAAAGAGAACAATGGAATGAATACCTAAAGCAATGAGATGGCGATCCAGTCCATGCATGAGCAGTCATCTGCCCAACTGGAAAGAGTAAGGTCAGTTTCCTATATCGCAGCGTCATTGGCTACACCTACGCTGACTTAGTTCGAAAGAATGTTTGCCATTAACAATGTCCGTCCAGAAGGGCCAGGCAAGCCAAGATGATAATCTTCTGATTAACATATAGGGCTTATCCTGAAAATTCGAATTGTCTTACAACGCAATTACCACTCTTCTCATTGCTAATTCCTACTGATTGTGTTGTTCGTTTTTGTCCAGCCGTGAGCGTTGCTCAACATATGCCGTCCCGTCAGACGGAGTGGTGCGTTCGAATGAAAAACGATTGGGCATAGAATGAATATTAGTTAGCAGAGGTCACCTAGACGATTGAGAACTAGAGGCAAATGCAAGTGCGTGCAAATGTGATGAATTGATAATATCAGCTGAGGATCTTAGCTAGTTAGTCCCTGCCGGCTGAACCTCGCCAGTTATGTTTATCAGTGTGTAATGTGCAAATGTAGTCTGTGCGGTTTGAGTTGTGAAAATGACCCTACTCAATTTTTGCCCAACAGTGTATATGTTGGAATGCAATTAGAGGTCGCGGTACACTCTTTTCACTCACTTGCAGTATCGGAGTTCTCATCAGCTGAGAAGTACTTGCTGTGATAAACAGGATAGTCCGAACACACCCTTTATAATGCTGTTTGCGTAACAGACACATTCTACCTGATCTTTAACCTATACGGTACAGTAGAAGATGAGGTATAACGTAGTTCACTTTCGACATGGATCAGTTGTTTCATCTGAAAAGGTGCGGCTTACCAAGTCCAGTATCCGAGTGCACCTAAACTATTCCTTTCTCTTTGTTTGCTAGCTTCATGTCGTGTAGCGCGGTTAAGAACACATGAACAGAAAATTAGTTAGTGACCTAAGGTGTTAACCAACAGATGAGCCTTAGTGACAAAATCTAAGTCACATCCAGTATGGACCAGAAAGCGAACGTTGTTCACTGATTAAACGAACGTAACTCTAACGTCAGGAAATTCAGTAGTAGACTGGGATCTCTAAACACTGATTTTGACGTGTTTTCCTGACTTCCGTTTATTTGTGTTGATCTGTTGAACTCTTATTTTGGTCATAGTTTTACATGTGATAATGTATTCATGCAAACACACGGCGACTAACCATCAAACCGCTCACCTGCGATGTCTTTTTACCAACTTTGCACTCAGTTGTCAACCCTCACTCGACTCTGAATGTCATACTTATTCGCTCACTGGTTTAGTCGAATTCCACCGAGTTTGAGACGCTGACTGATAAAGACCACAATTTTGATGCTCTGACGGATAGTTGATGGTGGACTGAGAAATCATTATTTCGCCTATGTGAACTGTATCAACGAGTATGCAGACTGAGCGTTTCAGTTACTGACGTCAACATTCCTGTAATACAAGGCTGTTTGACATTCACTCCACGTAAAGTTGGTGTCTGATCAACCAGAAGGAACGACGTGACCCTTGTTCGTGCGGCCAATAGTTTGAGCTACGAGAATTCGTCACGAGAGCACTTATTTCCTTTACTGTTTTGACGGAATGACTGCACTTCTGCAGATGATAAAGATCCGACCGATCCATAGAGATTTGTACTACGATCCAGTAGTCTAAACATATCGACTGTTTACTTAAATCTGTCCGATGACCTGGTTTCAATCCTTCGGAACATCGTTGGGATCACATTACCCGAATGATCTACTGCATCATGGAATTGCAAACACTTTCCAAATTGAGATTGGTACTTTCGAGGGCGAGGCGACAGATAAAACAAGGGTCAGAGTGCAAATTCCGATCCGGACAAAGATAAGCACTACTGATGAGCTTTAGCAAGAGCAAAACGCTTCCTTTCGAAGTGGGCTAGCCGAAAGGCTTATCTGAATGCGAAAGCTGCGATCAAGTGTGGGTGGTGTTCAATTTTGAAATAACAAGAACACATCGCGAATTTTATCAACAGTATGCAACGGAGAGTGGGTAAGATAATTTTTCCCAATGATAGACCAACTACAGGAACCGTTATACAGTTGTTCTCAAGAATAACTCATGACGATTGCTGTCGTTTTTTTTGATGTGAGATGCTCGGCATAAGTGTCCTGATATACGAACATATGAGACAGATATGCGAAAACCTGTAGGTCTCAGAATCTAGGACATATGAAAAGGTTGTCTAGGCGGTCGATAATTAGAAACGGGTGCATGCACGTAATAGTGCATCGAGTCAAGAACCATGTACCCCTTATCTCTGACCCGTTCCGTCTATGTGACGCTTAATGCCCCTGCTCATTTTTGGCTGACAGTTATTTACAAAACCCATATGTCTGAACTTAAATGCTTGGTCTCACGGTGAGTACAAACAAGCAACTGTGAGAGGGACGGCACCTGCTTGAACAACATTCCAGTGACAGTTACCGTCCTAACTCAGTAACCATTACTCTACACGTTCTTATGTTTGAATACAGGTCAGTCCATTTTTGTATTTGTTCTATCCAGGTGGACTGAAACATGAACTGAGATTTACAGTTCCATCAAATAAAGTGTGAGATTAAACTTATAACCTACTTCTAGGACTTGTAATCTCGATCACTATTATCCCTAGCCATTTTTTCGTTACCACCGTTAACTGATATAAACAGTAAACATTCCTGTGACTTACACAAACTGTAGCGGTGGACTTTTGGCCATATGACAGATAATCGAACACAGTGAGATGCATTTGGTTGCTGTTTGGGTGACTTGTCTATGGAGTGAATGGCATTAATGAAATGGGGAATGAAAGCCGAAAGAGAACTGCTTGGTATGTGCTTCTTGCTCACACATCAAACTCAAATAGTTATTCGTATTTCGATGTTCATTGAGTTTGTAGGTTTGAGTTTATATTTCAAATCTCCCGCTTTCCTCCTCTTTTATTTCTAAATTAAGGTATATTCTTTTATTGAGAGCTATTTGGCAACTAAGCACCACCGTCAGCCACCGATGCGTTGTAATCGATGATTACGAATGCAACGATCGGACATTCTACACCAAACCATTCGCATTGTTTATAAGACAATTCGCAGCTGTATATCACAACGATAGCCTTACACAAATCATGATTCCCAGTGGATAGTTGCAAGATGCCTTTATTACTAAATGTGCGCCTGGCAAGAGGCTACGAAGTGTTGGCATTTGACTTTGTGGATTGAATTGGAAGAATTGTGCTTTAACTGTTGGTACCTCATAAACGACTGGCAAGTAGTGGAGGAGTTGGTTGTTATAAGTTGAACATTAGTCACAACTGATCGTAACTATCAAATCCCCACAGACATTCCAGCCAGCCTATTTCGAAAAGAAGGATACATACTCAAATTTTGCTCTTGTTATGTTTCATCAGTAGGGATATCTTAGTCTCGACCGGGACTAGAACTTAGGTCACGCTTTCATTAGGCAACCGTGTTCGACCACTGTGCCACTGGCCTCACATTGGGCACGGCTGAATCATCAGATGTAAATGTTTAGTCACATTCGCTCGCGACCAAGTTCTAGTCCCGGTGGTGGCAACGACATGCGCTACTGACGAGCCCCAACGAGAGCGAAACTCGAGTATGGTACTTCATAAACTGTTCAGCTGACGTCGGTTCGTCCAACGAGTCGTATGTTGACTGCGTGAAAGTTGTTCGGGCATTCCTATGACCATCGTTAGTGTACCGACTAGTTTTCAACCCAGTAGAGAATATTTTACTTGTTCCTTCAGTTGCCATATAGTTTCCTGTTTTTCCTGTGTTACCAATTGCGTTATTCGATAACCCGATACCTCATCCCGTTAGGATGGTCAATTTAGGAGCTTCAATCTGATCTTCAACTGCAATCACCACATTTATCCTCTGGGTCTTCACTTACTGCGTTATGCGTTTCGTCCTGACTAATCTACTATGTCCATTTACTGGGGCATCTTCGCAAAAGTTGCCCTAACACTTTGAAAAATCGGTCAGGAAAGCAGCTGAAAAGGGTTCTCTGCATTGTTGGTTACTTCGGATGAGTTACATGTCAAAAGGTGGCTGCCCCAAAGAGTCAGAAACGAAAATTGTATGGATCTGATTCTTTTTTTCTAACTGAATCTGTTCTAGATAAGGTAGCACGAATGCCACCCGAAAGTGCGCTTGCCAACTGCATCCTTCAACGATATCAGGCCTCATCCAGGGCACAGCGTTGGATTTATCCTGTTGTAGCATTCGCTGTTCCAGGCAAGTCCACTCCACTGTTTATGCATTGTTTTTAGCGGTACTCCGTTCCCACTTTTGTTTACCGTTTTGCGATTAGCCCAAACGGTTTACCAGTGACATTACTCTTTACTGACTTCGTAAATTGGTATACATGCAGATAGCGAATTAAATACAACTTTTACTCTGATGTTTTTCATCTGTATTGGATTTTTTCAATGAGGTTACAGAATGGCCTTTACATGCTGTCTTGAACAGAACGTGTAAAAGGCCACGTGTTTGCCGGTTGATCGCACGCCACACGCAAACAGAGCCACAGCTGTAGGTTTTAGCTGTAAGCACACCTGCGCCTATTTCAACTGTCAACCACGGATGCCAGTACCGGGGACCGCGGGGTGCATTTTCACGGTTACATGTGTAGGTAATAACCGACTGGAATTTATGAACAGTCTCTCCTAGTTTATCATTTATAAATATGAATTGTACCGCAAGTTGTAGTTTCCTACATCATTTCACAGCATTTTACAGGTACATACCGCAGTGTCGCTGCAGGTGGATCATTCCTTCATTCACCATTACAATGACAGATCCAATCACGACAGCGAGGGTTGGCAACACCAAGTCACTTGGTTAAGGACTACTCGTTTTATAATCAACTGCAATCGCGACCTCTACTGCCGCCTTGACGTGGTGGACGTGCTTGTGAGAGCTACGCTGACTAGGACTCCGGTACTTTCAGGGTGCAATCTCGTCAGACAGGCCAAAGGGGAGCAGCCAGACGAAAAGCAGTTACACTACTGCTTGCACTACTGACCGCGTAGGAGTGCTTAGGTAGTGAGGCACGATCCTATGGGCATACAGCAGAACTATTTTTATAGTTGCGGCACTGCTGTCTTCCGTATCAGGAAGAAGGGGGTTAGAAAAGGTACCCTCAAACAAAGAGCACTCCGATCGCCCAACGGTTGACCGTGACCGCCGGCGTATTATCCAGTACGGTCGAAACATACCCGGTATCATCTAAAAGCCCGACGTAGCTTCGAACACATCTACTACGCGCAGTTGTGCTTGGAACCGGGCAGTAATGTTTTATGTACCGAGTCCTCAGGCTAGGCAAGCCCCTCGTGAATGAGTAAGTCAGACTTTTGAGTCATTGGCTCCGGGTGGGGTCCCCCAAGAAAACCCTGTATCCTGTTGTCTCGCAGGTCAGACTTTTGAGTCAGAGACTCGGGGTGGGGTCCCTCAAGTCAACCCCCTTCCGCGGCACGTAAGGCGCGTGAACTGTTCGACGAAGGATTACAAACTCCAACAGTCTTATGAAAACAGAGCACGGACGTCGTGAGACAGACAGACGAAACTGCGAACATTTATCTAGGCTTACAGTCACAACGTGCACATCGTCGTGGTAAATTTGTTGCCAAGGGAGCAAAGCTTGACGACAGATGGCGAACAGCATCGTCAATTGCAAGTCACCTACTAATCCGGTTCCTCAGTAGAACACACAAGAAATGGTATTCCCGCATGTGTATAGCGGAACACACACGTCGCAGTCCATTTGTCTTGGTGATCTACATGTTTTGATAGTAACTTCGGAGTGGTGAAGGCATATATATATATATATATATATATATAATATATATATATATATATTAATACCACTCTAACGAAGGTAGTAAACATGGGATGATTTACTTTTCTATTACAAAGATAAATCCTGCAGATGTTAAACTTCATGTTTTCCTTCGAGTGGTGAAAAGCACACACAAAATCAACAAAACGCCACTCTCTAAAAGAACATATTCAAGTATTTTTTCAGTCGCGCAAAGAAAACATTCGGGCATTCATTGTTTAATATTTGGTCATTGCTTCATCAGTGCTGATAGAAACCTTCACTGTTCTCTCTCCAGGAGATCCTCTATGTGAGATTGAGATGTTTTAGTCCATGCGTCAGTGTTCCAGCTGAAGTAGATATTCAGTGTTACGACCTCCGTTAGCCATGCAGGCTTACTGATCGCAAACGTGCTATACAGGATTAAGCTCTGCCAGACGAGGTGTCCTGGACTCGTTCGAACTCTCTTTGATGTAATCGGTTGAGACCACCCAGACCCACTGTTGCA
>LOND01000173.1:186859-209448 GCA_014220965.1 Paragonimus kellicotti
AGTGGTGAAAAGCACACACAAAATCAACAAAACGCCACTCTCTAAAGAACATATTCAAGCATTTTTTCAGTCGCGCAAAGAAAACATTCGGGCATTCACTGTTCAATATTTGGTCATTGCTTTATCAGTGCTGATAGAAATCTCCACTCTTCTCTCTGCACGAGATCCTCTATGTGAGATTGAGATGTTCTAGTCCATGCGTCGGTGTTGCAGCTGAAGCAAATATTCAGTGTTACGACCTCCGTTAGCCATGCAGGCTGACTGATCGCAAACGTGTTATACAGGATTAAAATCTGCCAGACGAGGTGTCCTGGACTGGTTCGAACTCTCTTTGATGTAATCGGTTGAGACCACCCAGACCCACTGTTGCAAAAGCCATGCACTGCGTCGCATCGCATACAGCGACCGTTGCCCCTGTCTGTGCTATTCTGTTAGCACTGAAACGCGAAATAGATGTCTAGCGTTCAATATGATTTCACGAATGCTTCTGATCCCAGTTCTGGTCGGCTTTACTGAAGCGGTAAGCTGAGTGAGTGTTGGCGCCGTTGTAAACGGATTTGCTCCAACTAAGTTTACCAAGCTTCGTACATCTCCCTTTATAGTGATTTTGCTACGCCAGCTTCTCTCGATACTTCTTACGTCTGTGGTTGCAACACATTTCTACTTCTACTGTCTTATCGCCGTTCAGGAAGTCTCTAAAGAATTGGCTATCCATTATCTTACTTGAGGTATCCCTATACAGCTTGCCAGGACTTGACTTCATTCACCGTGACGTGTTCACTCAGTCATCCAACAGGACTGATATACAGCCTAAATCATCCGATCGAGTAAGAAAGAGCATTTCACAAAAGTTAATTAACCCGTTTTAGGCAATGAAGGTCACAAGATGCACGCACACAAACAACGAATCGTGATCTATGAAACAGTAGAAAGAATCATACAAAGTTAATGCTTGACGCCGTCCAATGGCAACATGTGCAAAAGCAAGCTGGGTAGAAGGAATGATCATATAAACTACCTGCAGGAGACGACCATTGTTTCAACTGGTACGTATGTCAAACCTATTAAAATCTATCAGGCGAGGGTAGCATAGAGAGAAAGACAAAATACAGAAATAAGAAGAACACTATATGTATATGTCAGCATTAATTCCATCTTCTCATCTTCTTTATGTACAAACCCGTGTCTTAGCCTACTGTTGAACTTACTCAACAGTTCCAAAATGGTATGATCAACGTTAATCCAACTATATCACCAATAAATAGTTTTGGTGAATTTGGTGAGTTAGATGTGAACTGATCGTAAACAGATCCGGGCTACACCTGAATAAGGTTTTGGAACCAAAATTCGGAGTGTTTACACTGCTGCCATTTGTACCAAACACCGAATGAACCATAGGGACTATTTTGTGAAACAACTGCATTAAAATTCTTAGCCATTCATTCACTGACCACACTTAGAAGTTGACGGGGTTCCTATCATTGTCAACCTGAAGTACTATTAAGATCAAGTAATGTAAATTTTCTCGTTTCGAAAACCATGCTAATTATTGTTTTTTGAGATATGCGCCCTTCGGTAAAAAATAGAAAAGATGGTTCTCAGTATTCAGCCCAGACAGATTACATATGTACACTGCTAACTGAGGGTCAGGGTCAGTTAGCAACGATTAATCAGCCAAGACCTGCAACAAAAACAGATACAGCTTTTACTACCAACTTATTGTACTTTTACGCATGTGCACTCGTGCCATTATTAAAGCACTAATTTTACAGTCTATACACATCTATTCCTTCACTTCTTACGTTCTAACCGATTACCAATTTTTAGGTACTTGACGATTAGTGTGATAAGCTCGATGGAGTTGTGATAAATGAGGTGAAGTGGTAATTGGTCAAATGAATAGTATCCAGTAAGGTTCGCGTAATCTATCGATACTGTGAAGTAGACATCAACGACAACAAATCGCTTCATTCATTCTGAGGGAGTGAAGACACAGTGAACAAATATGTGAAAGTGTGGCGAGTTGTGATTTGGAGCCGTTCTCGTTCGTGTCATATTTGAGCTGGCTGAAGCGTACTGACTGTCCCTGCCTATCTGCGTGACAAGCAATACGACATTGTTCAAAATGAGGAAGAACATCATGCTAAACAGGGTGACTGTTAGAACGAAGTACCAGTTAGGGATATGAGGAAAATTCGGGCGGTACTAGTGAACAGGCGTGCTGCTGAAGTCCAGTCCTCTCTTCTGCTTGCTTTTAATCTACTAGTTTTCACAGCTACATACCTAATAAGCGGCAACACCATCCACCGGTGTATTGCTACCGATGATAGCCACTATCTGGTTGTATAGAAATGACAGAAACAAAAAATCGATCTTGAAGTCGCACAAATGCGATTCAGCAATAGCAGTGCCAAAACATCTGCTGATTAAACGTTGGGGGTAGTCAAGTAGTCATTCTCGCCACTTTAATTTTTTAACTTCTGCATAACCGTTTTTCGCAAACTTTTTAACTCTCAAATTCAAATGAGACCAACGTTCCCTCCAAATATGGTTTAGGTTGTTCAATCAAGTCGCATGCTATAACGAGCTGTGTACGTCTGTGGCTGGCGCAATGCACTTTACATCGGTTTACAGCTCGCACTGTTCCGGCTTGACATAAGCGGATGAACGGACTGATACGTCAGGGAGAAAGAGTTTTACGGGTTGCCCAAACTTTGGCGTCACCGTCTAGCTTGCATTTGCCGTGATGAAGCACTTGATCAGCTTGGACATATGTACGAATTATGCGATTCACCTCTCGGGTGTACAATCTCGTCGCTCGCTGGCTACACTTCGTACTTGGATGCTCGATCAAACTGAGTCAGCACGATTCTGGTTGAGGAAAACGAGACCTGAAGCAAAATGCTAGCATCCGCTAAACAAAATCCAAAACTGTAGGCTTTCCAGACTCACACCGTCAGAACAGTAACTCTACACGTTAAAACAAGATAGTAACTAAACAGATACGCTATCCGTATGCCTTCGCGCTATTGCGTAATCAATCATACATATCACCAAACATCATAATGAGCAAGCTAATCGTTGGATTGGTTCATAAATCACAACAGTTGAATAGAAGACGTCTGAACATATGAAAACATTCTGCTGTCCCTGTAAGATCAATTCCAATTTCCTTGGCGAAACAAAGGCTTACTGGATAATCAAACCGCCACCTCCACATGAACATCTGCCGTAGGTAACGGAATCTTCATACAAGTCGTATCAGTAATTGTTCAAATTGCCCGAATCACCCAAATTAAATCTAATCAGAAAGCACACCGTGCTACTGATTTGTCCAAAGGGTGAGCCCCAGTCCAAATTATTCCTTGTGCTTCACAGTATCCCACCGACGGCTATAATGGTTGAATTTCCCAATGAGAAAATATCGACGAACTTCCAGCGCTGTGTTCCGTTTAAAACGATTGTGCCACTGCTTCGCACAGACGGTCTCTTTTGTACTACGCTTTACGCGTGGAATGTACAACTTCTCTCCAGTCCGGTTTGATTTACCTTCCAATAGTTTCCTCGGCTGGTAAATTATTCCCTATGATTTTCGATCCTCTCAGGCGTCGCCTGATTTACTTACTGTGAAGATCGATTGTATAAGCACACAAAGCAAACGGTAAATACAACAAAGTAGACTGATGGAACGCAAATACCAGTCAAAACAAAGCTGACCTAACACTAATGAGAATCAAAAGAAGGAAGTGTTAGGGCTGTATTAGTTCTGAAGTTTGGGCCGAAGAATTCCACAAACTGAAGTTTTCAGGGAATGTCCTGTTTGTTATCGGTTAAACCTTCATCGTCTAACCGCATACTGATTGCTCACTTGCTAACGGCCACTCAGAATATGGGACTTGTTAGATAACGTTTGAAATTATCCAGTACAGCATAATACAATTAGCAAAACTGAAGTGTTTAAAGCCACAGAGTCAGATTTAACGCATTTGTGACATAAGCCAATTAGGTGATGTTAAAGAAACCCCAACCGTTATACGGCACTATTTGCCAACAGAGATATCCGATAGTGTGCATTGTGATTCTGCATTATCCACACAACAGGAAACTGTCTTTGGTCCCAACGGAGAACCGATGTAAATATCTGGTACAGCCATGACTGTGGGAGTTACTGGAGGAGCATCGTGATCAGATTCAGACTATTTTGAGAGGTCTATCTAAAGATGTCATCAAAACACACAATCAGAGGGCGGCTGCGGGACAGTCAGCGGCTCGTTAACTAAGGGACCTCGTAGTCCGACTTAATCCAAGTCAGAGCCCTAAGGGTGGCTGCCAGCGTAGATTAAGGGTTCCAGTTTGCCAACCGATTCATACAGCAGGCCACAAGGATGAGCCTAACGTAGCATATACAAAGTGTAGTTTGGTGTTATGAAAGCCCAGTTACGTAGAACCTATGGGTGAGTCAGACAAATTAACCAGGCATCTTGTGGTAATCATCCAAAGTGACAGAATGTGTATTTTGATAGACGGATTAAGAACACACTGTTAAGAGCAAGTTGCAATACCCAGATTTTCAACCATCTCACGTGGCCTTCTTCAAGAGTGTTGTAATCTAAATGTTGAAAAATTGAGTACTACAACTAGTCCCTAAGGTTGTGCTCTTCCCAATCCATTTGTTCAAAACATGTTAAACATGACGCTCGAACTGCTTGACTTCATTCGTATTAAGTTTGGTTCGGATATTTTATAAGTGTGTATTTTACTTCACATAACCCTGAAAGCAGTTTGGACCTTGCCTACAACACATGTGAGATGGGATAATGTGAGAACACTAACTGACGCGTTTGAGTACCGCAAAACATATGCTAGGCAAACTCAAAATAAAAAATATTTTGTCAAACGAGCCGATTTCAATAATGACCATCGTTAATTTGGTTAGGCTACACAAGTACAATGTTCTATCTTACAAGGAGTGCTCTTCACAGGGACAGTACGATCTACACAGCGGCCTTATGGCAGTGAGAGAACGTCACCTAACCCCAGCAGACAGCAGACATTTCGGTCTCCTACAACAGCATGTCGAACGAGACCCCGTTATTGGCTGAACTAAGCCCCAGTGACTGAGCCTGTGTACACACCAACATTTTCGATTGCCCGAAAATTCGATGGGTTTGCGCTGGACTGTTTTGAAAGAAAAAGCAAACTGGAAGATGGTTTGAGTTTCAGACGGTCAGTAATAGAAACTTTGTAAGAGGACGAGTTAAAGGGAAATGAGCGGAATAGAAAACCAACAACTGACCATCAAGCGTACAACAATCACACTGCAACATACAGCCTAGAACAGCTGGTTAGCATCAAAAATGTCTCAGGTAGATGAGTCTTATGCTATTTAATGGGTAAAATTCTATCAGGATGACCGGTCGGGATTAAAAACTACCTCTGGAGGTGCGGTACAGGACCCCGGCGGAATGAAATTAATAATCAAAATGGGAGTCATGAAATTTTCGTCAATTCAGTGCTACGGCTGAATAATTTGTTATCGGTGGTATGCGCCAACGGATTAAAGATACAGACTGTGCCGGGTAACGACTTTTGTTGCGTAGACGAACAGTAAATAGAGGATCTGGAAGTACATGTGAAAATCCTTGAAGACGAGGAGGATACAAATGTATCCGAAGCTCAAAAAGTCCCCTTTCTACAACAAACCAGAAGCGCCTGTAGAAGTGGCGGAAACCAGGCACACGAACTGAAATATTTTACAAAAATGGTGCTAGAGTATCAGATTAGTTATCCTCTACGAAAAGAGGACAGTTTCAACAAATATTGCCTGATATTGAAACTGACTTATACAAAGGCCTTCCCATCTTGTAAGTATAATGATTGCCCCACAACTTTAATGCTACGGTAAATTGAAAGACATGGTTTCAAGTTATCAGTGCTATCCCGAAGTGAGCCAAAAAAATATATACATATACAGTTGGGAAGTTTACGACGAACGTACAGTAATTATTAGGGATTCCTACGGCATTTCCAGTGGCAGCTCACCGTAAGTGGAAACACTGTGCCTGTTTTCAGACGTACTACTGAAAATGTGTTGAGTGTTTTCACGCAAAAGGTTAGCCCAGTGGACACAATAAACTTGTTAATTCAACAAATGACTCACCTGATACATAGTGTCACAATTATCTAGTAGCGGAAACTAGAAAACGTAGGAAAAAAACAACATATAAACTGTCGATTCATCACAGTGAACCACAATGAAAATCACAATGACACCCTCTGTGTATCACGACTCACGTTTACAAAAAGTCGTGGAACCTCACAGATCAGGGTTACGAAGTGGCCCAAAAGGATTAAACTGTATCTAGAACAACAGCATAATCAGATCGTTCAAACCGAAAAGCGCGTACACATAGTCGTTTCAAGTAATACACACGCTCGCAATAAAAGTATACCAAATGGTGAAAACGCGAAAGCAAGAAGGCAAGTTAACACACCAAAAACGCTCAGTACCGGACGAAACAGGAGTAATGCAAAGTGATGTGAGAATCGCCAACTAGTGCCAGACAGCATCAAAGGGACGCCTACGAAACTCGGAATTACACGACAAACTAGGTCGCTTGTGAACTAGATTTTGTTCCAACATAGAGATAGATTCAGTCTAAGTAAAGGAAGTTTGAAGCCATAACAACGAGATTGATAATTAACGTTGATACAACCGAGCTACATCCGGCTCGATCACATTATACGATGACTCAAGAGTAACGAAAATCACTGTTCAAACGGATATCCCACACTTCCGAAATACCGTTTCCTAGTGCATCAGCTCCGCTCTGTGTGAGCAACCTGTGAGCACCTAAAAGATCATGTACTAAACGTGATTCCTGTTAATAAGCCGACGTCACGGTTTCTTGGCTTTTTTGTGATGTTATTTCAAGTCACTCAATTAGGATTACGTCTAAAGCAAACGGATCTTGGTACTTTAGTTCAGTAACCTGTTTCCAACCAACGAACGATAAAAGCAGATGATGTCGCACATTGTTCCGTAAATAGAACAGTCTGACCAAGGTCGTGACATTAGTAAAGGCTGTGGTCCACACAATATTTGTATAGCCGGTGCCGAGTGGCATTTCTAATCTGGTGAAGCAATTTAGGCTGAAACTTGCCACTGAATTTGTTCAATCGTTTGCTTACGTGGTACATCAGAAATTAACCTTCCGCAGTGCAGATGTCCTTCAAATCACTACCTAGTGAGTCACAATACTTAATTTAAAAAAACCGCAGCTCATGGATTGACCCCAGAGAATCTCGAATGCTCCAATGAAAGTGGATAACTATGGTTGTTGCAAGCTGAACGTCCTTCACGATCGACTATGGTTTCTGACTTTAAATAAATCATTCAACTGACGGACCTTGAGTGGAATCATAGGATTCAGAATTTCCTCTGATCTGAACTAGTTAGGTGACCAAAATGCGAACTCTGATTATCAGGCTTGCCGGGTTAGTGTGCTGACCATCACTTCGTTGAGTTCACCATATTGATTTGAATCTTGACATCTAAAAGTTCGGTCATCATCTCTTCTGAACAATGTCCAGGTTATCCGTTCACCTCGAAAGCAAGAACAGTATCAGCATTGTTAGCTATATCCAGTTTACGATCCCTCAGAGATCGTAGCGGCTGCTCCTGTTGAGTCTATCGAGAAATGCCTAAATTACCGGGTTTTAGTGGTCAACCCAATCGATTCGCAAGCATGAGAACCGAATTTATCAAGCTTCAAGTCAACTACTTCTCTCGTAATCCAAAGAATCTCATGGCCGGAAGAACACGCTTCTTTTGTTTGGGTAATCTGCAGTAACTGCGATTTTTGCAATCGAAGGCACGAGACGCATAAGTGATAGTGAGGTCCATGGCTAATTACATGACTGTGGATTCGAACCCCAGGTAACGCGGTTACTGAATGGTTAGGCAGATTGACATTAATCATTTCAAATGCAACTTAGCGTGCTACATCTTAGCACGCGTCTTGTTAAGAAAGGGATGTGTGTATCTCAACCCACAATCAAAGATGAAGTCAGTCGGCTTTACATCTAATTAAACGAGGCAACAATGAACTCTTTCCGATGGAAATAGTTCCAAAATTTCGCATGGCATGCAACCACCGAGAGATCATATACCCGTAGAAGGCTATATTGATACCTGTGGAATATTGCCCTCACATTAAGAACCTGTGGCGTCCCAAATGGATGTAATCGAAGTCGATCAGTCACCTGGCCAGTCGAATGCAACTCGCACCGCAGTTACTTTTGGCCAAATCAACACCCAGACACCTCGCTCCGCCCTGGGACTTATTCACTCACACACACGTGACATAATCATCATGCGCGCTTACTCACATTCGCGGGCAGGCAACGCAACCCGCACAGACGTGTGGCAACGCGATGCGGCTGACCGAGCACCAGTAACAATATGGAACAAACATCAGTCCGCCATCCTGCCCTAAATAAATGTCAACGTACCTAAATATTCCACCCTGCCTGAATCAGTTATGTCCTGTCAAACCAACGTAATAACGCAAACAGCTGACAGTACCATGTTGTCAATGCATCCCACGGTTTATCGCTAAACGTTATTTCTGGACAACCATATATGGTGTTTTCATGACATGCTTGTAATAAGAATTTCTTTCCTCTGAAATCAGAGAATAGATACGTAATTAATATTTGTATTAACCCATATCAATTTGCTAAAACCTTGTCGTATTTCTTCGGACGGACAGGTAAGAAAACGAAATGGTACCCTCAGAGATTGTCCAGAAATAAAAACACAATATCGTTAGATTGAATATGCCTTGTGCTATTCACGAGAAATGGACTTCGTGTTCATAAAAATATCTTCCTTCTCTTTCAGGTGACGTTCAAGGTCACCAATAAGGCAATGAAACACCTTGCTGCCTTTGTTGGAACGGAGATTGTGGTCAATACACGTGTCATTAGCTGACCGCTGACTTTTTCATGTTGTGCCACATTAGTAACTCGTGGGCCGTACACAATCATAGGGGTTTAGAACATTTGTTTCAAAGCGCTGGCGCTCACCGACATAACAAGGAAATCGGAAAAACGTACGTTGCAGAAAGCACATAAAACAATTTCCGACATACAGTGATTTCCGCCTAATTCGCTATCACAGGGAACCGTCTACTATTGATATATTCGAGGAAGTAGAGAGCACAACAGGATTCCGTTTGTTTCCTAGCTAGAATGATGAAGGAAGCTCCTGTTGACGATGGAGATTACCATTAAATAAACGATTAGTGAGAATATGTCAGTTTATTCTATTAACCATAGTGCGCTAATGAATGCATTGTCATTTTTCATACTAACATTTAGCCCCCACCGTCAATAAATAAGCATCAGTTAGCGAAACCACGACGTAATGTTGAACATGTAAAGCTTGGTTTCTAACACACAATATTATACAGTAACTATTTCTCACATGATAGTAGTAACGAATTCATGGAAATTTCGGACTTTCCGCCTCATGAAAAGTGCGTTTCTAAGCTAAGACCCTGATACATGTTGAAAGAGAGTTAGTTGCTTCAGGTGAAGAATAGTATCTTTGTAAATGCAATCTGATAAGCATGTCAAATCAAACTCCAGATAACGCTGGAGATTCTGAGGAAGGGCATGCAATTGAATGAGTGATCAAAGATATTTTTTAAAAAAAAACTATTATCACAAACACCATTGGCAGAATGAGTGATGACCAAACCTTCCATTGACATGCCTGTCACACATGCGACTACCTTTTCATCAACCATCATGCCTGAGAGTTGTAGGCTCTCATTACTGACAGAGTAGCCATGAGCAAAGACAGAATCAGGAATGTTTATCAACCATTTTGGTATTTGATATTGAGTCGCTTGCAATGGCAGGCGAGGATATTGCAATTTGATAGCGCTCAAAACGAATTGAAATGATTTCTGGTCGAGCACAAGCCCATGTTTGGTAAGAGGCAAGAACAACAGCTGCCGCGCAAAGGTAATAAGCCGACAACAAGCGAACATAATGACACAAAAATGCAGGGTTCACACCTAAGTCCGTGAGCCACTAGTGAATGTTGTGTGCAGAAGCGGTCAGATCGCCATGGCTTAGTGCGGACTATCAATTGATGGATCTGCTAGGCTGTTGTTGATAATCAAGACTCAGCGAGGTCCAGATGTTGTAGGTTCGTCAAGATTGAAAGCATGACTCGAACACGCTGCTAACCAGTCATGTCGTTCTGTCAGCTGCACACTGGACGACTAAGCGTTAGACGATCGTGAAGCACTAGAGCAGAATTCTTGACTACTAAAAGAGGTTGTTTGTCAGATGCACCCATATATGGACAGATTATGGCCACGATAACCTGCCTGTTGGGTTCCCCCTATTGTAGGTGTCATCCTTAACGATGTCAGATTTTCACGACAATAATTACCAGCAAAGCCCAGCCACACCAGTGGTGTAGATGTCAGTCGGAGAGTACCCATTGAGGATTATGATAAAGACACTCTATTATCACTCCTGAATGTCGGCTAGGTAGCACGAATTACACTCACCACTGATGAGTTTAACGGCAATGGAGTGACGCGCCTTGAACCGCCTATGTCATCGGATGTAGCAGGTTAACGCCAAGTTAAACAGTAAGTTTACTGTCCTTCGCCGATCGTAAATGTGCGGAGAAAATTACTATTACGGATAATATTTTCTGGCAGGGACCACATCTCGTATGATTTCAAATCTTCATCCGTTCCTTAAGTCACCAAGTTGTACTCCTTTAAACTGAATAACACGGACAACTGTTACGCTTCATAGTATGCGTTCACAATGAATGTTAGCGTTTCTCTTTCTCTGTGTGCGCTGACTAGGACACCTACGCTTTTGCAGTGCGGTCAAGAACAGGAGTCGTTTTCCGAACTCAACCAAACTTACAATCAGTGATGTTGACTTAATCTATCAATGGGCTTTGAACAGAACTAGCTTCGCTCGATCACACGTTTTCCGCACGCATACAGACAAAGCCCATCTATAAGTGAGCAGTCACGTCACGCGAAAAGACAAACTAACGCACGAACAACACACGCATGCAGACCACACCCATTGAGTCAAATCAACTGATTGGACAAACAAAACCTCTTCTGAAAAACGCCCGTGATTTTTTCGAGTAACAAATTGTAAATGTAGTTTACAAAGCACGACAATTGGTACTTCGAAAAGTGAAAAATTGAGAGAACCTTGTGCATTGAAATTCGCTATACCAAAACTTCGAAATGAACGGAAAACATCGTAACATACAATCAGGCACGAGTTAAACAAAAACTCACCAATGATCACAACTAATATGATGAAAACCACAATTCCGATGATAATCATTAGCTGAAAGAGTAGAGAAATACATTTTTTAGTCAATTCAGCATTCAGTAGAAATCGAAGGAAAGCACATGTGCATAATGAAAGTCACTACGGCAGGTCTCATCCGTCTAGATATTCTGGACAGTTTGGGAGTTGCGGTTGCGCAAGAGACAGTGTAGTATGCTGGAAGCGCAACAATTGAGAAAGATACGCAGGCCAACACGTGGCCAAATACACGCTAATAACGGTCAGTCAAATCGACGGTTTGCATGAAACATGTCAAACAAGAAACGGTAATCGCGGGTCTCGTGGCATTCAACGGGGATGAAACCTAATCACATGATCAACGATCCAATCCATAAAAAGAAGGAATAACCTAACAACTGATATGTAGTTCAGAAACGCAGAACTTGATCGGAATGTTAAGTCTATCTCAGATCTTATTTTTCTCTGTTCAAGATTAAATTAAGAGGATTAAAGCTTGTGAATTTACGTGTAATTGGTATCGATCAACAGCAAATCAACTTCTTAAACACGCATGTGATACAACAAATGCGTATTCAATTTGCCACAAAGGTGACCGCTTTATTCCTTATTACGTACTTGGAAATTTCCAATCCGGAGTACATTCATATCCCTCTATTTCGACTAGTCTGAAGGGAAAATGGTGCTACCTCGACCAGGAAGAAGTGTAACTGAGCAATTGTGAAAATCACATCAAAATAAAGAACCATCTCTAGGGAACGATGTTATAAAAAGGTCGTTTCTAATGTTGCTGGGGAAGAATATACAATGATAATGTAGTAAGGGAGCTTCGATTAGTTTATTTTTTTTAAAAACTATCACCAAAGCAGTGGGTTGACTAATAGCTACTTATCGAACTCATCTCGGCCTATACATTGTGGTGTAGCTATGAGTCAGATCTTTGACAGTGAGAACCACAAGACTGAGCTAATCGAGGTTACCAACGACCTATCTGATGAGTGAATCAATTATCATCCGACAAACTACCAGCAAGCAACAACCACACCTTAAGTAGACTGCTTTATCTAGGAAAAACAAGTGAGCAGCTGTTGACCCTGTATGTGCAGATGTGTATAAGAGAAACAGTACGGGGTTAGATTGGGCTTTAAATGGTGGTACCGACGCTGACTATCGATCATATGGTCGTCAGTTCTGAGCAGACTTACTCGAATGTTCACGCCTAGGCTTGGGAAGACTGGCTGTATCTAGCCCATATGTAAACCAGAATACCAAATGACGCCGAACACCTTGTGGAGTGAAAGCTAGAATGATAACTTAAACTCCTACCGTAGAGCACCAGTGTTCCTTCGTTCACTTTGTTGCGAACGTATGAACAGATTCAGTACATTCGAGGTGCTGGAGGTGACCCGCAATTAGATTTAACGATAATCAATCACCTTCATTATGAAACACCAAACCGGTACGTAACAACTGCAGACAAATGGACACGTCTTGGCGGTCACATGGTTGTGCTCATCAACGATATTCCAAACAGTCGTGATAGAAACAAAAACTTTGAAAGAACCGGTTATCCGCCTACCAAAACAATAACACGAATTCCCGATCTTACATTGTAAGGTGCTCATCGTTATTTCATTTATCTTGTAACATGTGAAATGGAGACTGTCAGGCTTTTCGTATTTTTTCAAAAGAGCAACTAATAACTTGAGCCGTTTTCAGTTGAGTCATACCCGTGAGTACTATAGTTCCTATTAGCGTTCGATCCGACAATAGTTCACAAACAAGCAAGGTGATAAATAAGTACAAATATGTTAAGAAAAAAACAAAGAACAACGGAACTTTATGAAAACGAATGACCAACAGGCTCACAGGTGCAGGCGCGCAATTGGCTACGACACTACCACGTCGGTGTGGTTCCAACCAGCGGTGTAGACGATCACAATCTCATCAAACGAGCAAACGGCATCTACAAACCCTGTTCAGCTGGACGGTCAAAGCTTTTATTGCCAGTGAATACGTCACTGCCCAGTCGCATTTTGCAATGCGTGGTGCGGTATGCGACCTAAGAAGCGAACACTGCGTTCACCTTACCTTGGCTGTAGGGTTTCTGAAATATGTGCAAACAGTCTGCCGTGTTGCCCACACAGTAAGCTCACTTTACGTGCTTCCGCTATCCTCACTGACACTTAGCCGGTAATATTACAAACTGACAAGGTGGCATTACCCAGGTAGGTGAAGCGATTAAGAGTTTCAGCAGCCTATTTCCAACAACAAAACTGGGGTCAGTGTCAAACTAATCTTGTAACAACACCCTATACATTGAAGATGCAAAGTGCACATCATACCGGTCAGCTATATCTTTCAACCGGTTCGCTACAGAATGCACTTTTGTGCGGAACAATTAGTTAACAAATTGCGTGTTCAATCGCATGTTCAATACCAATCAGATTACTACTTGGTAGAAGCTTCATTCCGAGGAAATTCCCGGTTGGTAATCTTTCCGCCCAAGCGCCCCCATTTCGAGAAATACTATCCATCACATAGTTGAACAGAAGAGGGGAATCAGACACCCCTGCAGAACAATACTTGAAGTGCAGGACACTAGTGACAGTCGCTCATAGATACGCACTCTGCACACACGGTGGGCGATCAACGATGGCAACAAACTGAAATACGTCACTGGGACACCACTGTGATGGAGACAGTATCAGAGAACACGTAGGGTAACCAAATCAAACCAAACTGGTTCAAAAATACAATGACCGTTGATTCAAAAGAAAAAGTACCGGTATCTAGCGAAGAGTGAGACAGGATCGATAAACCCGTGACCAGGCCGGAAACCCGCCTGTTTCCCTTCTATCTGGTTCACAGGGTCTCACGTGGAATTATGATATTCGTTAGCATCTCGGATGCGAAAGGGACGAAGCTAATAACTCTATGATTGCCATATGATGTTCTGGCACCTCTTTTGAAAATAAGAATGACCGTTGACGAACATCAGACATGAGGCACCTTCTCAGTTTTTCGCATGGAACGAAGAAATGTAATCAATTAAGATAACAATTTCTCGCCGTCACCTCTTAGCACATCTGAATGTATCAATATGTTGCTTTAATTCACAAGAGGTTATCAACATGGTGATTTTTCTAGTGAGTGTCTATCTCTTCAAGCAAATAACGGACATTTACCTCGATTTGAAATGTTATGGGATCACTTAATATTAATGATGTTTCCTCTAAAACCAGAGAGCGACCTTGATATGTCCGGAATTTAAAGTCCCTCTCCATCCCACGTCACAATTCGTTGATTTGCCAATGGAAGTATGTACTGCTTGCATTGTTTTCAAGGGTTTGCCGACGATGTTTCACAGTCTTGCGAGAGAATAAAGCACCTATCACGTGGAATTCTCTGTAAGCAATTAACCGATTTTTATATTGTTGTTTAATCGATTTAGAAAAGGTTGCGTCTAAAAATCTGACACAATTTTCCCTCAAAACTGGACCTCTCTAAACGCAATTCTGTGTCTTCAGTCGGATCGACGTGCCAATGCTTCGTTATACAGATGTGGTCTTACTCATCCGTTGATATTCCTTACTCAGCTTGACTTCCAAATAAAGTGTCTTTTTATTCTTGAGTTTATCACGAAACAGAATAAGTAACTAGTTTCAACAAGTACCGACAGTGATTGCACAAAAAAAATTGTCCATGGATATTATTATTATTGTATAACAGCTTCATACATGAATTGCAAAAGACTCAAGTCACTTTTCGAGGTGAAAAAACCATTGTTGACTTAGTTCTGCTGCACATTTCTGTAGGTCTCAGTTAAACATTCTAGTAATTATAGACAACAGTCATTCGAATGGCTCTTAAACACGAAACAAGCCCTTTATTCTGTTTATATATATAATATATATATATATATATATATATATATATATATATATATTCACGCCTGGCGTTTCTCGATGTATCGGTCATAAGAAGATCTGATGGCAAGCTTGAAACTACTGTCTATCGTAAACCGACAACAACTGACGTCATTCTCAGGTTCGATAGCAATCATCCAGCCTGTCAACTTAAAAGCTGCGTGCGAACATTATTTCGACGTGCAGACACGCACTGTAGCTCAACTGAACTAAGAAGACAAGAACGAAAGCACCTGTTCAAACTGTTCACTTCTAATGGGTACCCTAATAGCTTCATAAAGGCATCTATCAGAGGATTCACAAGAACTGAACGTACAGAACCCAAAACGCGAATGACAGTGCCATATATTCACGGCACATCTGAAGCAGCACAAAGGATGCTCCAACCACTGGGCATCCAAATATCACACAGGCCAAATTCAACACTCCGTTCAGCTTTGGTGAACGCTAAAGATCGTGTAGAACCACACGAACAGTCTGGCGTGGTATACGCGATTCCATGTCTCGGGTGTGACCAACAATATGTGGGAGAGACAGGCAAACAGCTGCGCACACGCGTGCACGAACACAAATTAGCGATGCGGCGAGCCGACCCTAGATCACAACTGTGGCACCACTGCGCGGACACAGGTCACGAGGTCAACATAGATCATGCGAAAGTGGTCGCACGGGCAAAGATGAAAGGGGAACGGCTTGTACTGGAGGCTCTCTATTCGCGGAATTCGTTCAATCGACACGTAGATATAGACAGCCACTACGTCAGCATCGTTGATACTGAAACCAAAAACGAGCGAAGACAGACCGACAGGCGAACACGGTGAGTGGCAGAACAACCTCATTCCAACACATTTATTTGTTTGATAACGGATCCTAGTGTGGATTTGAAACGTCACAATAAATCGTTCACTACTCAGTGTGTGCCCTTTTAAATACTTTATATATATATATATATATATATATATATATATATATATATATATATATATCACGGAAACGCCAGTACTCGAAAACAAACTGTGTGAGCATCCTCCGTGCAGACTAAGAAAACCGGCAACCCCGGAGAACTGCCCATGAACTGCATACTCTTTCTTTCATAGAACGACAGATGGCAGCTAATCGTATTCAGTCGTGTGAATGCTGCAGTCGTTGGACTGAGCTTTTGAAGTAAGGATAATTAATGAAGCGGAGTTGAGATAACTGCAAGAACGCCTTTTTGCAGATGTCATTGTACTTTCACTTGCTATCTAGTTGTGTATTTAAAGAGCGTAAGTATCTTAATAGCAAAGGTATGACCTGGGACGGAGTTTTTAACGAGTCAAGTTGCAACCCTTTTTCCTCCCTTTTAATTACAGGCTGTGGCCGATTTTTTCTCACGGCTGACAGCTAGGCATCAGTGTAAACCACTGGAGCACTTGATGCAATTTTGGTAAGAACATGATGAACGCCAACATTGTTACGTACGATGTATGCTCAGGCCTTATTTCATTCGTTAGTCAAAATTAGCGGCTCATCGGAAACTATGGTGATGATGAAGCTTGATAGCAGACAACTTTTAGCGCAGTGGTTAAGGGCTTTCTGATCACTTCACATGGAACAAGTTGCTTAATTTATGTGTTACTAATATGTGATATTCACGGATGGTGCAAACCAAGAAGCACAATTTTGTGCCTTTGAATACCGTAGGCAAACTGGTGCCGATACTGCCATATTCTTCAGGCTTGTGCATAAACAATAATAATAATAATAATAATAATAATAATAATAATAATATATCAACAACTACGATCAACAGCCCACCATTAACAGTAGAAGCCAGCAGGCAGTTTTCAGTGTTGTAACAACCTGTCGTTCGCAGACGCCAAAGCCCAATCAAATTCTAGAGCTGAAACTTCACATTTGTCGTGAAGGCTTTGCGTTGCTCGTGAAACATCACTAGTGAAAGCGGTGTCGTTGGTATGCCTCTGGTGTGAAAATTTAACATTTAGGAGCCTGTCTCAAATCATTTGGCCACAGCTATTAACAGAACCCTCTAGAATATAGTTTAAAATGAAACTGAATAAGATGAGACTGGGCGTCTTATTTATGATACCTATAACGAGCCATCATACAACCCTAACCAGACCAGAGAACTAATAACCAGTGTCTTTGAGAACACCCTTAATACATTTTTACAGTCCAAAATACGGCCTTATTCAAGAAAACCAGGGCTACCTGATTTGCAAAACAGTAGTTGCAGACTTTTATATCAACGATTGTTCCAACGTCCCGGGGAAAGTGGAGACGAAAACAATGAAATGATGGTCAAGATGAATTCAAGGCTGCTTTTTGTGGAAGTAGTCCACAAATTGAATTTGATCTACAAAACACGATAGCGGCAAGTAACTTCAACGAAACAACAATTATGGCAATCCCATGATAGCAGGCAAACGCACTGCGTAAACGATTATTTAAAAGGGGAAATAACACTCGTTAACGTTGAGCCATTTCGAACGAATTCGCTAACCCTGGAGCCATATTGCCACTTCCGAGCAGAACTGGGTTCGCAGCTTAAATGAAGACCAGGAGGGATGTCATCCAGTTTGAGTGTTTTGTGATGTCCTAGTTACATGATGTCACGAGCGAATTCGATTTGGGCTGGTGGAAAAATTAATTTAAAAAAACATTGAAAACGTGACACTTAAATACACGACCTTTAATAGTATCCACGGTTATTATGCCTGAGCTGCTGTTGGTCAAGACAGTGATAAACGAGAAAGTCGATTAATAAGAAGTACACACGCACAAGAACAGAAAAATAGACAAAAAGGTTGACTGAAATGCAAGAGAACAAGATAGAAATCACACAGGTACAGTCTAGCTCGGACTGTTATGATCTGAAGTTTCCTAACAACAGTGTGGATAGTACCGAAACATGGTAAACGGGATGGCCAAGGCCTTTATGGATCATGTTTATGTCACAACCTAATCCTACTGTGAATTGTTTAAATCATCAACAGCCGCACTGAGGAACGTGCGCTGTGACAGACACTTTGTCAGTATGCGGTGTGCAAGACAAAAGTAATGGAGACTACGTTTACTTGTCATCACCATCATCAGTCGCGAAGTTGGATATTTTTCAAGTGCAAGCCGGTGGATTTCCGCGTCACTCAAACAATCAGCTCACTCAATGTAGGCTGGGTGGCAAAGCAACATTAGCATCATTATCAAAAACAGCAATAAATCAGTGGATCTCACTTATGCTTAACTGTCACATAACCATGAAAAGAAAAGCAAGCCCTAGCCAAGAAAAAGAAGAAAAGGAGGGAACCTAACCAATAAACGGGTATGTCCATACTCAAACCTCCAAAATCAAGGTATCTACACCTTGCAAACAAACAACCGAGCTGTAAGTGAAAGTAAGGCGTCATCAGCAAGACAGCTTCCTTACGGCTTTCACTGCCCCGCGTCATTAAGTGCACTCACTTCACAGACAACTCAGCCAAACAACAACACCCAAACCGCTAAGCCCCATTAATCACCATCTCGCATGAGGTGTTTAACTACCTCATTTGTGAGACACGACAGCCTCAGACCGGGAGAAGAACCCGACCAAACCCTCCGGAGAATGACTACATTTCTCTAAAACAGGTTATCATCTGTCCACCTAGCATCTTACAGTAGTGGGTCGCAAAACCGGGAGAGTGTGCGGTGTGACAGACGATTAACTGACATTCTCAGTACATGACCTAAGCACCCAAGTCTGTGGAAACTTACAGATTAGAAAACACAACTCGTTTGGCAACCACCACCAAATATCCACTTCCTAACCTCTTCGTTGTTTACTCGCTAGGTGTTCCCTCGAAAGAACGATCGAACGCAGACATCGGTGGTCAAATACCTGAAGACGGTTCACGTCTTCTACCCTGAGCGGCCGTTTCGCTGCCGTAAAGTAATACAGCCCTCACTGTTGCCTTATATACGCGACCTTAAGGTCTCAGAGCGATACCGCTCTGTCGCCAGATGTTCTAGATTGTTAAGGACCACCAAAGCTTGAGAAACACGGGCTTGAGTTTCACTCCCTACACATCCGACGCCGCTGATGCAGCTTCCCAGGTATACAAACCGGTCAACAATCTCCATAACTTCATTATCTAACATTAAATCTACGTAATCACAGCAATCTTGCAGAAGCACTTCGCACTTTGAGGCTGTAAAGAGCATTCTGTAGCAGCTAACAGAACACGAAATGGTGTCTAGCATCACCAGTGCTGATTGAAAACTGTCAAACACTTTGTCATCGGCATAGCCAGAATCAACCAACCTTCTACTGGGTAACAAGTCCATGTCGGTATCTCGTAAGTGCCGTAGACAATCTTCCAGTACTTCGCCTAAATCAAAATTGAACAAAAATGGTGGAAAGTGGACAATCCTTGACGTACGCCGCTCCTGGTGCTGAAACTGTCAGACAGTTCACCGTAAACCCTAACCTGAGCTGAAGTATGGGAATAAAGCGCCGACAGTATGTTCACATACTTAGTCGGTACACCCCTGCGTTTAAGCGACTCTAAAAGTGTAGATCGATCCACTGAATCTGAACGCACCCTCATGTTCGAGAAATGTGTCAATTGTTGACAGGCAGTACGCATGACGCTGTTCCAGAATCCGATGGAGAATGGAAATTTAATCTGTGCATTCTCGTCCAGGACGAAACCCTGCTTGTTCCCCTCTGTCTGTCACTCGAAGTGCAGTGAAGAGACAAAGTATAATAGATGTCTGAACCCTAGTAATGACTGGGTCAAGTTAATTCCCTTACGGTTTTCGCAAGAGCGTCTGACTTTCTCCTTGAGGATGGAAACTATCATCGAAGGATTTCAACACAGAGGAATATTCTCCGTCGTCTACAACCGCTTAAACAACTGAGTCGAAGCATCTACTAATGTCTCTCCGCCACCTTTGTTGAACGCCGACATGAGGTCATCTGGGAGAGTATATTATAACCAAGAGTCGAAATACAAAAGCAGATCCGTTTTGATGCATATTTCCAACTATACCGACCACTGTACTACGTCGCAAGTTTGTGGCGGTAACACGGTTGAAGCAGGAAGCTAGCTAAACTGACTCTTGAGGTATTCGGCCCAGCGTTCCAACTTTCTGAGATGGCTTCACTGACAGATGGTCGCTTTGGACCATTGGTGCGGATAAGCTTGAGGAGTCTGTCGGTGTTCCCCGGAGCAGAAGCGGTTTCCATTTTCTTGACTTTCTACATTAGTCAAGCCGCACGGCCAGCGACTAGGCTACGCTTGTTATACGAACAGCCAAAAAGAATGTTCCGTATGGCATGTAACATGAATCCCACCAAGATCTAATGCTTGTTCAACCCACGAACCAACGTGCCCTATGTTACAGTACCAGCCTCACGAATGACCCGTTAGACTTGAGTCCAGCAGCTAATAGGACGTTCGAAGTGAGAGTTGCTAAGGTTGCTTCCTAGGCTGGTTTGGTACTTATGCTTTACAGACCGCACAGCCAGTTTTTCAACAACCAGTCGTCGCTGTTGGTGGGATTGCTCCCAAGCAGAAATAACAAAACGCAACGTACCAACGCATGATCTGAATCCAAGTATGTGCTCCAATAAGAACGACAGTCTTGAATGGAACCCCGCCACCTATAACTAACGGCTATGTGGTCTATCTGAGACCAGGCCTGATTCGGAGAAGGCGGGCGCCAAGTATAGCATTGACGTGCACTGATGTCTACAGTGGAATAGTCAAAAATGGTTTATGCTGAAAGCACAGTCACAACGGCTACCCACAATTATCCGAGCAATATGCCAGTACACGCCTGCTACCCAAACGAGATGCGGCTGACCTAGGCGTTCACATCTACAGCCAGATATACTATACCAGATCTATGTGTCAACCTAAAGAGAGCCACCGGATTTGGGTAAAAGGCGTCCTTGGAATCCGGGTCATTGCAGTTAGCTGGAGCATGAGCAGATAAAACGAAAACATCCGGTATCTAAAGCTGGACTTAATATACCCTTCCGAGCGGATGATACAGTATATTGCTGAAAGGAATCCAATCTACCAATGCGGCTGTGACCGTCGTGCTGAGGATTATACCTACTCCAGCCTGACCTGTAACGGCGACTGTGGAGTTACCCGAAGTGTATAATCCGTGTCGAGTAGGCAGAACGGGTGCTGTCAATTCGACGTGGACTACTGAACCAGGTTATAGTTTTTGAAAGGCAGCAGATATGGACATTTAACGAGTCTAACGTCCGTCAAAGAGCGGCCTGCCGACCAGTCTGTCAGTGTCATTGTCGGAAGCACTCATATTAATTTGTATTCTAGGTCTGAGAAAGGGACGAAGAAGGACGGAGAGTGCATGGTGAGAGCCGAAACTTACCTAAGCAACGTTACCATGATTTGCTATATCTGGTGTGGGACCCATAGATTAATTACTAGATATGAGGATCGAGAGCAGCCTGAGGGCCACACTGGATAGGAGAACCGATGAGCAATGGAATTAGCACTGTCAGGAATATTTATGGTTGTAAGTGGGTTGAGATGGTGTTAGGGTTCCCAGATCTAGAGAGAATAATTCAGTTAACGATGGTCACAACCACATTCGGAGTCATAGAGAATCAGTTGGCGTTTGGCTATAAACTCCGTAAAATCGATGCATCAACAGTGCACCCTACTAATAAATATTTCAATCGCAGACTAACGAAACTGATGAGATTTCTGCCGTGTGTATCAGGAGCATGCCACTGCCATGTTCTGAGTAGTTTGGTAAACGCACTTCGTTAAACGTACGTTTACGTACAGTTCGCTCAAGATCTAACACATCATCTTACAATTGCAAGCGTAAAATCCTCTCAAACAAAGGATAGGACAAAACGGATAAGGATGACAGTCTGAATGAAGATGACCACTTCGAAACGAATGATAGTTTTTAATGGGGAGGCGTTATAGGCAGCTGAATGGCGATACGATCCAAATGTGTCCATGGTTGGGTTGCGCAGAGTGGTTTTCACGCGACATCACTGCGCGTGAAGATGTGTAACGTGATATAAGGAATCTAGCCGTGCAACTGCAACAATCAAACGGTAGTGTGGACATGCCGAGTTAGAATATGGGACGTCACCCATTAGCCTCTCTTCCGGAGTGAGACGCCATAGTTGTATGTCCACAGCATTCACAACGGCAATAATGGTTTCAGCAGGGCGAACTGACATTGTAGAATGTATTTTGATCAGCATATGAAACACTGTTTGTCGGGATACGAAAAAAAAACGTCTCACTGCTC
>LOND01000174.1:6775-23312 GCA_014220965.1 Paragonimus kellicotti
ACTTCAGCGATTCATGGACGAAATGTTGCGTGGACTCCCTTTCGCACACGTTTACGTCGACGATGTTTTGATCCGTTAGCCGCTCAAAAGAGCATCTTTTCCCATCTCCGTGCCGTTTTCGACCGTTTCGCGCAATATGATATTAAAATCAACAATTTCAGATTGAACATCACCACAATTGATCGCAGCTGTCGCATTCCCATAGACTATCCAGTCGGCCCCTTTCGAAAAGAAGCACTAGACTCGAGTTTCGCTCTCATTAGAGCTCGTCAGTAGTGCATATCCTTGCCACTGCCGGGACTAGAACTCCGGCCTTGCTTTTCGTGAGTCAACCGTGTTTACCACTACGCCATTGACCTCACATTAGGCACGACCGAATTATCATATGTGAACGCTCAACCACTTTCGCTTGTGAGTAATGATCAGGTTGCCCGATCGTCTCGAGAGGAGACACAGTTACTGCCTGTTAACTCCAATCGATAACCCCGCGATTAGGACTTCCTAGGCAGGTCGAAATCTCCGATCTCATTAAACCTGCTAGGCGATATTTTAGATTACTGGTGAGTAGTCGAGGATTTGATTGATTTCAAGTTGAACATCACCCACAATTGATCGCAACTGTCGCATTCCCATAGACTATCCAGTCGGCCCCTTTCGAAAAGAAGCACTAGACTCGAGTTTCGCTCTCATTAGAGCTCGTCAGTAGTGCATATCCTTGCCACTGCCGGGACTAGAACTCCGGCCTTGCTTTTTGCTGCGTGCGGTTGTGCTTGAGGTTCTCTCACGTCCAACTCCCTAGCGCCTTTAACTGTTGCGTTGAAGTCTGCTTGTGAACGGTGAGTAAATCAATAAATAAAGTTTGTTTGCAGATTCGCCGTCTTCTCATTACGACTTCCGTTCCGCGTTAACATAAGGCTGGGGAAACCTTGGGCGTACGAACCTAGGAACTAGCATCGCGATAGCTTGCAACACGTTTCCTGCATGACACCGTAAACAAACACGACTTATTTGCTAGCTGAATTCCCAGGAATATCACGACGGCCTAGTACGGTGATATCACCATATCGGGAAAATTGTTAGAAGACGACTTCGAAATGTAAATAGTTTATGCAAGCATGATGAATGTACAAAATTTAAGACGATTCATTCGTCTTCTGCATGTTCCGTTTCTGCTTCATCCTTTGAGACCTTATTACCTTACTACATACCGCTTATCAATACGTGGGAAATCGATGGAATGTTTTCAGATGTTCTGCAGCAAAGTCCAGATATTAAGTAGTTTACAACTACCATTTCTCAGTATGTCAATTCTTTTACTGCATCCGGCGTCTGCTAATCTCCAAATCCACTTTAACCGCTACCGGTATATTTGCAGGTACTTTACTGAACTGTTCTACTACGCTTCCTGGCGAGTCATTCATCACACCTCATCAGACAAATTTTTCATTAGATCGAGTAGTAGTTCACTGGTTGCTTAAGTAGCCAGGTGACAAAAACAGCGGCTTGGTTTTGAATGAAATGATTACTAGACGGTTTGTAATTTAACAGCTCCTGTCGTAGAGCGTCTGGTAATAGATTGCTCGCCTGTTTATGCCGTATGATTGTTGAACCTAGTTTCTTTTTGGCTTAACGTCGTTACCAACGTGAACCCACCAAGTCACGAAGCTAAGTTGATTCACATTGTCAAGAATAACATAATTCCCCGAAAATACCGTTTCATTTGCCTTTGGAAAGGCCTATCTCATTCTGTTCAAAGTGACCTTCATAGTCGGCACGGTCATGTGCCACTCCGCCCTTCACGAGCGTTCTCAGCCTTGTGCCAATTTCTGGCACCCCGCCTACACGCTCGTACCTTTTAATTGGGACATCACTGTACTGTCTGGATCTTTGTCTGGTCCACTTCTGTCCTTGTTTTCTGATTGGTCACAAACCCTTTAAATATGATCTAGTTTGTGACCGTGTTGTCTTCGGACTGAGTGACATAAAAGAGCTCTGTCCGGAGGCCAGTCTTTTTTCTGTTTCTGCGTTAGCCTCAGGTGGTTGGGTTGGCCGGGAAGATACGAATTAGTCGTGCTTACTTCGTAGTCAGTTGTTCATTACCGTTGAACGTCGTTCCGTTATCTACCGTTTCACTAACCGTTATTCTGTTGTCTGTTTACGCGCTCGTAGGCCGTAGATCCAGTCACAACACATATAAGTCGTTGTTTTCCGGCCTGTGAATTAGATTAATCAAACGTAATCTTCGGTGCAATCTAATTCGACATTGGTTTAAAGAATTTCTTGTACAACTTTTTTTCGTTCTTCCCTCATACCTCAGCCCCGAGTAAAATGAATCGAATGTCAAAATGGTGGCCGCAGTGCATCCAGTAAACCTTCCACCTTAGTAACTGACGACTGCAAGTCTAATGAAGTATCTATTCGTCAAAATCATCATCATCGTCATCATCATGATCGTCATCATCATCACCATCATCAACATAGCAGCCAGGAGCTTCACCAAAAGGTAACGTGGCTCGAGCTGCCGCCCACCTCAACAGTGGCGTGGAATATCCTAAAAGAAAACGCCATAAAGATGGTTGAAAAGTAATAGAAGTTCAAGCGGAAAAACTAGAAATGGTATCGATACGGATACGCCATTGATTATGACAGACTGCCGTCTCGAATGGCATTCCTAATCGGCGATTTGAACGACCACGATGACCGCAACCAAAATGGCGACACCTACCCAATTTACTCAGTGGAGCAGTAAGGATCATCGAATTTGGAGACCACGTTGTCGCTTGACCATCATATGGTTCCACCTAACTGAGTATATAATGTCCGGTAGGGTAGACGCTCAGCTGGCATGCGGAGTACGTGACCTAACCATCGCAGGCTGTGCAACGTGAGTAACTGACCAATTGATCGCGCATCCTGAGCGTTCCGGAATACGCACCGGAGAACTGCCACATCGCTCATGCGATCGGTAAATTTTATGCGGGCTATTTGGCGAAGTCAATGACGGCGTCGAATATGGCAAGTCTGGTGATATTTCCTTAAAGGATCAAGTGCTGAAGCATAAGCCAAAACGAAAGTGACACAAGCGAATGTGTGAAACTCTTCCCTTTACGCAAATCGAACTTCCGTGGGTTTGTTCTCCGACAGAACGGTCAGCTGTTGGTGCGAGAGTGCGATCCACCCAGACCGTTCCTTAATGTTATCCTCGCCAAATTAACTTCCTCACACTGAGACACTTCTCCCTTATACCTGACGTATGAACTACGGCTACACAGCATGTCTTTAAAGACCCGAGCGCACCACAGGGTAATGCGAACGCGAGCTGTCATGGTCGAAGCCTAACAGAGAAAAGACCAACAATACGTACGCTATGGCAACGAGGAACGCCGTATTGTCTCCAAGAATGTACGTACTGTTAGTAAAAAATGTAATTCATACGCCATCTCCTCCTGCAGAGACTCCAGTGTCTGGATGTTTATGTCAGAACGATAGTCATTTGAAATTATATCTGGATCTCAGTGGGCCGACCGTGTGAGAGTGAGGGCATTTCGCAGCAGCTGGTGGGACTATAGTCACAGACAACTAAACTATATGATTTCTCTCTGCCGTTTGCTAGCAGAAAGATGGACACTTTAGGGGCTCCCTATTTTAGGAGAGGACGGAGACTTAGCAACTGATAGGCACAACATCCACACGTGATGAATAGCTCTTTCTTAGTCAAAACACACTACAATGGAGGGTTGTAAATGCAACAAGGGGGGGAGTGCGGGTTGTCTTCGTATCCTCAGTCTAGCCGAGTACAAAACTCTCAGCGCTGCGCGCCATGCATTTAAGTATAGTGAGGACGAGAGGAAGAGAGTATGGGTCAGCGAGAGCGCTTTTTCATTCAATAACTGAGGCGTATCTGATACAACTTCCCTTCCGACCGGAGGCCCAACCCCGTTCTGCTGAAACGACACACGAACCATATCGTTCGGATCGGTTCCACTCTGTGCTAGTTGACAGTTGAACTGTTCTTATCGAAATATTGTCAAGCACCCCATCCGTATCGTAGCGAAGCATGAAGAGCGTGCAATTTCCGTATCGTACTCTCACACAGTAGAACTCGACTTGAGTCACAGCTGTCTCGCCTCGCCACCATATAACTGGCCACTTGAGAGTGCACACCTAGTGCCATCCAAACCAACGCCGATACAAGGAGGAACAAGACGGGACGCTTCTCCAGCAATGCGAGCATGAAAGAGCGCTCATTTTCTCCACTCTCTCGTGCGTACTTGTTAACAACCCTAGTGGAGTGGCGTGCGACGACATCACTGCAAGCCTTTCTCTCTTGCGTTTGTAGTTTGTCGTAGCTCTCCACATATGAGACACGATTCCAGCGGGGCGGAGAGAACTATAACGCGACATCAAACGACAATTCTGGCCCCATGGATCATTCTTATCGCAATCTGCGCAATCACAGATTGAGGTTATCGCTGCAGAGTATATATCTGAGAGAATAAAGCATCACAGCTCAAATATCGGGAATCCAAACTCTGACAACATTAGATCCCCTCCATCACAGTGTGGAAAAAAACAGGCGAGCTTATAAGACGATAACGTGTGTTATGATGCCTGCGACTCTACAGCACTTGGAAAGGCAAGGTATTTAAGGTTATCGATCGCCCTTGGTGGCCTATGGCGACGGGCAACCCAGAGGATCCGGAGTCAGTAGGTCTAGAGCGCGACTTCTCGTGTGTCGAAAATTCGCTGGGTTATTCAAATTATATATCTGAAAAAATGTTAGGAAGTTCAATTTATGCCGGGGACAATAATCGAGTTTCCAAAAAAAAAGTGCTCTTTATCCTACACGAGTTTGTGTCCACCTATTCGAATCCTCCTAAAGCAGAGTGTGTATTAGACTGTTGGGTGCAGACCCGAACTTTAACCGTGCGCAATGCGCCAAATTCATTTATGCTGCTCCCTTGTAGAGCCTTTTAGACTGGAGGGTAAGCCATGTCACGAGTTTCTCTCGACTTTGTTCTCAGTAGCCTTTCTAATGAATTGCTCCTTTGTAGATTTCAGCTAAACTTGCCCCGAGTTGAAATGATTGACAGTCACCTATTTGGATAGATCGCTTGCCTTGAGCCCTCGAATGCCCGCTAATTTATACGAACAAGCACCTGTTGATTTGCCGAAGAGCACCGAAACTTTTTGCACAGACCACCTGCCCACCAAAAACAACATGAATAAAGCCGTTTTACTCGTGAGTTAACTCTTGGTCCCACACAAGCTACAACTAAAATGTACCCGCAGAAAATTAATTCTTTCACGAGTTAATTCCGGTAATCAATTATGTGTGAGCTTGATTTGTGGTGCCGCCACCTACTGAGTGAACAAGCATTCCACTGTCTTCCCAGCCTACACGCAGCATACTTGCCCCAATCAGTGTCCCATACTATTTGTGCCACATTAAACGTCATTTTCGAAACGCGTGGTCTCCAGCATATCGAAAAGCCACACTTTTTAACATGTTTAAAACATCTCGTCACCTCCTCTCAAAAACGCTCTATCGACAGCTGAGAGACGGAGAGCGTGGACACAGCTTGTAAACCCCGACCCCAAACGTGGCATTGTTACTGTACAGTCACTCTCCTATTTCTCAATCCTAGCCAATCACTACGTTTAGACCCACCTGTAGACCGTTGCGAACGGTTCTATATACCTACCACGTAGACCGAAGTACCACCAACTCTACTCACTTTGATCTCAAACTACTAACCTGAAATACAATAACACTCAGAAAAGTCCACAGAGTTTCGACATCTTAATCGGGCCTGACATATAGCCGCGCCTCTGAGTGAACCCTAGCCACATAAGTTCACTCGTTTCTGATTAGTAGCTCCCGCAAAACCAGGACTGAGACACTGACAGTATATGCACAGAGACGCGATGTGACAAATAAACGGATGTCCCGAGAGAGACTATCGAATCCCACACAAACCTTGCTTTTGTGTCCTGATCATAGGACCTATCTGCCCTCAAACGCAGAATACGTGCGCTCCTCAAGATGATTTACCTTACTTATCACCATAGCTATGAGGGTCATTCTCCTGGGCAAATAACGAGACTATATATAAGTCACGGTCACCCACAGATTGGGCCATAAAAGGTATGACAGACGGGGAAATCCGTCAAAATACACAACATAGATCCAACCGTAAAAGATTCCTCTTCAGAGGCCGATGAGGTCAATCTAGAACTTTTTATTTAAGCATATGTTGGGATTAACATATGTAAATAATCAACCCGTGTCAGACTCTTTCTTTGCTAATGTTCAGGAGCACAGAACTGCCATCTGACTCCCTGGTTGATGGACCCGCTGTTATGCGCTAGGGGAATTACTATTTCGTGCCTGTGCGGTTACTAACTCCTTACACGCCGGATTGGGACCTCATCATTCAGCTGCAGAATTTCCAGCGGTAAACGCTGTATTAACGGCTTTCCCTATAATGCTATAATAAGTTCTAGAACCTTGATTATCATATGTTATGTGTTCACATTAGTAGCCAAGTCGGTCCAGACAAATATCAATCCACTAAGAAGTTCTCAAAGAAGCAAAGCTGCTAATTTCCATGCAAAATAACCCCCGGTCCATAATAGCTGGTTATGGACAACACTCACAACTGGAGCAGTTCTTTCCAGGTATTCGCATGGAAAAGGCGACGGTCACACACCCACATATTTACAAGCCGGTGTTGAGACCCGACACTCGTTCCGACATGACTACGCGCGCGCGCAATCGAGGACCTTACTAGCAGTGCAAGATAATGGAGCGCTTAATTAAAGCGTGCCATCCTCGAACACATCTTATCAAACCACCTTTTCTCTTCCACCCAGCATGGCTTTCTTCCTAACCGGTCATGCATAACGAATATGCTTGTTTTCATGGATAGTCTGACGGAGGCCAAAGACAATGGCCTCATCTCAGATGCTATCTTCTTTGACTTTGCCAAGGCTTTCGACCGTGTCCCACGGCCTCTGAAACAAAAGCTGGAAGCCTATGGTATGCAAGAAGAGGTTCTTCGCTGGATTACCTCTTTTCTCGATAATAGAACTTTTAGAGTTAAAACCGGATCAGAAATCTTGTCATTCTCCCTCTTTCATTTCGGGAGATGCCCAAGCATTGTGCTGCTAGTCCTCTGTCTGTGGCTGATCTTAAACATCAAACTCACCATTCCGACAACATATTATATATGCAACGCGGCCTCCCACCTAGCCCGAATGACCAAAGATTGGAAATAGCCACTGGTATCTCCCAGAGTCGCGCATTTACAGGATCAGCACTCTTGACTCGATAATGCTGACTGGGTATCAGCACGATTGAGAGTCTCCTAAGTGCATAACAAAAAGACTCACTCTGGGTGGAGCACTTAGGGGCCCGCATATCGTGAAGGTCATGAGATCTTACAACTCGGCTACAGTAGATCATGAAAATTCGAGGCATGAGAGAGAGAAGCCATGCTGTGAGTGCAATCATAGGTGGTTGCTGCTAACTCTTGTGACCTTCGCTTCAATCACCAATGAGGATGGACCAGCTAAAAAGAGTGGCTGGGGATTTTGCCCGCTTATACTACTGGATGGACTCAAAGCGCCCAACCTCTTCTCCGGCCCATAAGGAGCAAGTGATGAGACGTTTCAAACGCTCTACGGAGTTTATATAAGACCGCTCCTCGAGTATGCCAATCAGGTCGTGTATACCGGCCTGAAGAAAGACATATTAGCTGTGGAGCGTGTCCAGCGCGCGGCTACCAAACTGCCAAGTAACCACATAATAACGCTAGGTGCAATCGACCATTTTTTTAACTAAACTACCCACAGCGGAACAGGCCAAATAGATAATTCAGCTGTGTAACCAACCCGAAAACGTGGTGGCATAGCTTTCATTGGACTTTACCCAATATTTAGTGGAAAACGTAATGTGAACGCAATGTGGTCGGGTGTTATAAACTCCCTTATATCTCCCAAACCACACGAAATTGAGCGTTTCTGCAAGACAAGAAGCATGCATTTCATTAAGAAAATTCCGATGGAGGTGTTTTCGGAACGCGAATAGTTCACGAAGGCCATACAGGATGCTTTTATTGAGAAAAAAGCAGCACATTTTTTCAACAACAGTGTGAAATTGAACAATTTTTAGGTGTAGACGATTTGCCTTATTGCAACACACCTATTGTGCTTGATAGAACCCATATAGTTGTCCTTAAATATGCATTTCAATAGTTAATGATAAATTGGAAAACCTCTCCTCTCGAGTTATTGTCTGTAGAGTGTGCGTAGGCTGATGCGGACGCGTTAGCTGCTTATTGGGTGGTGGGTGGTATAATGTTTAGTGTACGTGCGTAGGCCTGCAGATCACGAGCAACCGCGCAAGATTTCTGAACTAGTTGACCTCCGCGAAGTGTTTCGGGCTTTTTTTCCGGAGGGTTTCCGTTGTGACTCATTTGCGAAATTCGATAAACGGCTACGGATCTTTCAGCTGAAGACTGGAACGAGTTGTATGCGGAAACTTGTGTAACACGTGCACAGTGTCACCGAAATTCTGGGAAAAACATCCGTAATATGCAGCGTACAAGCAGTGCTACCTTTTTTGTGCGCACTGTGCAAGGAGACGCAGGCGAAGTGAAGCTGTAAACCACAGGTGAGTATGTTACGCGTTTCCCTTTTTGATGATGTTGCAGGTATGAAGATTTTCAATGTCTCGCCGTTCCCGAAGTGTTGTACAAGAACAGATGTCTCCGTATATCACACATTTACCTGGTTCACAATCACCGGATAATGTCGGCTGACCCTATCGGTTATCCAGGTGATGGTAGGTTGGAAAGTACAGCGGAGGAAGCTGTATCCGGGCTGTTGGACAGTTCCCATAAGACCCATGAAATAATCGACTACGTTAGGCGTGAGTATGACATAGTATCGAACCGCAGTGACGTAAGGTTGTTAAGGCGAAGGAGCGATTGAGGGAGCGTCCTGACTGCGATCTAGGGAGTATGCGGAAGACGTTAGAACTGTTTGGACCAATTTATTCGAAAACGGAGGATAAAAGCAGGCTATTGGTTTTGTTGTTCACTACGGGAGGCTTTCGAAACTGCACGTACAGTACGGAAGTGCAATGGTGGCCGATTCCACGGCTGGGTGGCATGTTGTCGTTACAGATTGTGATGGAGGGCCTTTTATAGTTTCTTCCCCAATGAAAGTTTGCTTTGTTGCAAGGTCATGTTGGACAGCTTTCATCAGCCGATGCCAACAAGGGATGTTGTGGCAACCGTGGTGGATAGACATCCGGCACTGGTTGTACGTTTACAGGAGTATTTTCTTACTGCCAAGATTTCATTCTGCCCATTCCACATGGAACAGAATATGGTTGACAGGCGTAGGCAGCTGAAAAAAACATCTTCGGAGAAAAAGAACTTTCAGACTGAGGAAGTAGGCAGGCCCAAAGAGGAGTTCGAACTCCTGCAATACAACTATCCGATTGACCGATGGGATAGTTAACATCATTAGCTAAAGTAACAGGGAATTGTAGTGGACAAGTGGGTATGCGCTAGACCCTCGTCCACTAACAATTTAAAACGCCTTTCCTGAAGAGCAATCGAAACGTAGTCCCAACAGGCATCGAACTAGAGAACGCAGTGGGGTTTAGAAACAAACCGTATATTTCCAGCAATGTTTGGAAATATGATAAGTAGTTAGCTCTAGCCTAGTCTGGGACCAACGGCAGCAACCAAGAGAAGAAAGAAAAGAATCGCGAGGTGGGCTACCGCCCACTCGGCGGCACTCAAAAGCGCGCCAAGCGAAAAGTGCGTGGAACCTTCGAGTGCGTTAAACAACGCTCGAAAGGTTCGGGTTAAACGACCTTGAAGAATGGAATAGATGAGTCGTTAGGAAAAGGACAAGCGTTCACTGCGTGCAATTAGTTGCACGACTGAAGAAAGTGGCACTGAGTTCATATCAGGCCTCCTATAGCAGGCGTACACAGAATCATGCGTACAGAACAAACAAGCGGGAAAACATGGTTGCAGCCGGGATCCTTAGAGAAGCCACACGACCGCTGGTCACTACAAGCTTAGTAAGTGTGTGCAAACTAGCTTGCTGCCTGTGAAACAGCACTGAGCCACATATGCAAGATGTGGTTTTGTGCATTAAGGAAATGGGACGAATAATAAGGTTAAGGTGGCTGATAGTTGTGTTAAGTGGCTGAGTGTAATCGGTAGACCGTATATATATCCGTAATCTTTCAGGTAAAAAATGTTCCAGTCACTGAAGTTGTAATTTTGTGGCGTGTTTCAGTTCCTGAAATCGTAGAATTCTGTTGCTGGGAAATTGTTCTGTTTTAGTCTTCCAAAGACGTAAGCAGATGAGAGTGTGGCAGTTCAGTGTCATGGAGATTAGTGAAGAAATAACAAAAGTTGCATTTTACGTTATTTAGGAGAATTAATGGTGAAATATAATGAAAATCGATGTCATAGACGTGGAAACACATGCTTTTATTTAAATCTGAATGTAACTAAACAGGAAAACGTGATTATACTTCCGACGATTGAACCGTTG
Organism: Paragonimus kellicotti; assembly: GCA_014220965.1. Classification (NCBI taxonomy): domain Eukaryota; kingdom Metazoa; phylum Platyhelminthes; class Trematoda; order Plagiorchiida; family Troglotrematidae; genus Paragonimus; species Paragonimus kellicotti. The sequence continues at coordinate 17,363 of LOND01000174.1, forward strand.
TTGGATCATGAGGACTACGCTTTTTATAAAGCTGCAAACGTAAGATACGTCATAAAACATATTGCAACGTAGGATTATGCGCAAAAGCTGGACAAGTCAGTGGTAGTTTCAGTTATATTTCGCATACATAGCCAGTAGTTGCTACCACTGTTGTAAACTTTCCATGGAATCATGACGTACGCTGGAATGCGGACGAGCTGACCTGCTGAACGAACGACATTGTGGAGCACTTCCAGCCTAAGAGCTTACAATAGTCCAGTGAACTTTTCCTAGTTTACGAGTGAAGGCAAACAGTACTGCATGCATAAGCGCTCATAACCGCTTCGTCCATCTGTCCTACCTTACGAGTTAACCCAAACAGTACCGCACGCGGGAACACGTAGGTGGACCAGTGAAGTCAATGAGAACGAAAACCTAGGGATGTGGGTGTGGCTTGTGTAGTTGAAGACTGTGGGAAAAGGTACATGTCTACCTATGTAGTCACTGGGTTTTACGCGTTCTGCGTGTCCTTCCGGATGACTGATGCCTGTATCACATACAGTCGTAATCATCTCGTTCATCACATCTGATATCTGCAAGAAAACTGTGTACGCATATGTGAATGAACTCACTTTCTTCAATTATATCAACAGGATAATCGCTCCAGGTTATGTTGATTCGCGCTTTCTTCGGCTTGTGTGCAACCGTTACAGAATCAGCGATCCGTTTAAGTCGGCATCCGCTGTGGGCGATGTGCGGGACTCGCTTTTCATAATCACCGGTGGAGCGCGAACAATAGACGAAGTATTGGGAACTGACAAAATTAACAATTCGAAACGTGCACCTACCAGGTGACTGAGGTTGAAGCTGCTTGCCACAGAATGGACACTCGTTTATGTCCGCCATTTGGATGCATTCAGAGTGAAAAATCAGCTGATCGGCATCACAGCGATAGCTGTCCATCTGTACCGGGTCACCGCAGTGTCCACATGGCAATCCTGTTTCAGGCTTCTTCACCCATCTCGGTTGCATACTGCTTGTAGACGAGCCAGTGGGGAAGTCATACAAAGGTAAGCCAGTCTTAGCACGTTCCACTATTTTACTGGCAAATGCAATGATGCTGTTAAAACACGTCACCGCCGTGCGGCTGCTGCAGTCATGCAGTTTTTCAAGTACATTATGCAGGGCTTTATAGTGACGGTCGAAGTTGGCTGCAGCAAGAGGCCGAAGCTGCGGGCCCACCAACCGTCGAATTGGCAGATTGTACTCCGCCAGCCACCGCTCATGAATGGGGACTCGACCTTTGTAAACGGAAATGAAAACTACAAAACGCCTTACCGTAGGGGTAGAAGTGTTTCCGAAACACTGACAGAATGTGAATGCAAGGAAGCCACATCGAACGGTAAAAAGTACACTCACATGTGCCTGCACGCTATCCACGACGAAAGCGTCGCCATCATGTTGCACACGAAGCTGCAATGTTCAAGGTGATTACTAGAGAATCGCTTACCTCGCACTCAGATACTGTTTCGAAATGGAGTCGTGGAGTCCGTCCGTTCAGATGTTTTTGGACAAGATGGCTTGCGAACGTGGTCATTCTGTGAAGAATGTTCTTGACGTACCAGTCTACATCGACAACTTCACGACGGTCGCATCCGTACGTCGTTTGTATTTCGTACTCCCGCATCAGCCACTCGCTGTGGATCCATATTTTTTAATGGCAACAGCTAGGAAATCCCTTGGGTGCGTTCTCTTCTTCAACCGTCCGTTTGCATTCTCCAGCCGATTATTCGTACGATTGCCGAAAGTGGACAACATCGCTCTGCGCATGAATGGCCCACTTGGGCTTGATGTACAGCCAATGACAACAAATAATTCAGAAACTTCTCATCGGTTCGGCGGATGATATGTAAGTCACGTTTGAACCTACGGTATACGGTGTAAGGGTGCAACTTACTCTTCCTCATTGTCTACCGTAGCCATTCGGTGGAAAAGATAACGACTGCGAAAAGAGTTCGTCTTTTAACGAACGTGACGTAACGAATTTTATCCGCTCACATGCCTATGTATGGCAACACGGACATGAGAGTAACACAAGTTGATGCCGCAGCCGAACACCGCGTGGGCTGCTCTCATTTGCGCAGCCATCTTATCCATGACAAACGTCTTCACCACAATGTGCTCACCCATCATTTCTCGAAAATTTCGAACAGCCTACGTAGTGAAGCATACTTCTCACTACGAACGTACCCGTACATCACGGGTCGGCCGTGTCCCATACCATCTGTTACGAGGAACTGATATAACTTCCAGCTTCGAAAGTATGACAGTGTTCAATGACATACTTGTGCCTGTTTGTCCCGTGGGTGGCATCCACATTCACAACATGCGGGAAGCGTCGGAATAGTTCAATTTGCGTTCGCTGGGCAAAGCAGATATGCGTATATCTGTTGCCTTCATCCCGCATGATGCGCACCACACCTATCGACCTAATCACCCACAGCGCTTCATCGAGATTCTCTGATGTTCCGTTACCATTGTTACATAACAAACTCACTTGACATTGCAGGCTTTAACTTGCGGCGGATGTTTCCAACGTCAGCGGTTGTGATAAACTTCCCGTAAACATCCGCTACATACTGCTTAATATCAGCAGTTGGTGTATTGTATTGAACAGACTCCTGCATTCGTTCAATTCACTGACAGTGAGTCCACGATTTGTAGGATGGGACTCATATAACAGACGATTGAGAGGGTGGTTGTGCTCTAGCTCGAAAGAGCACACAACCAGACAGGCATTTCGTCGGACCACATGAAATCGTGATCTGCAACATGTGTCGCGAGAACTGATTTGTTAAACTAACAACAGTTAACCCACTAGACACGTCGCACACCCCTGCATACACTCCTACGCCTTTTATACTTCGTACAACGATAATAAATCTGCACGGTTTTCAGGGAATCCATGCAACCTTACCTTATCGTACTTCGGAACCGTTTTCGACCTACGGCTCGTCCCACGAACGTAAATAACGCCCACCTCCTCCATGTACCTCTGAAGGCACTCCTGGAACTGTGAGAAGGTGCGAAATTCACGGTTCTCAAACATCGCAATAAGTCCACTTCCTACGAATAAAAAATTAAGAAAATAAAATAGTAAATGAATGAAAAAATAAATAATAAATGGAGAATTACTTTACTATTCTGGTGTTAACATCGCCGCATGCAGTCAACCAAAACAACAGCAGCCATACCGAATTTCTAAAACGATATACCCTAGGGTCGTTTTCAATTAACGGCAGTTAAGCTAACGACATATGAGTTCATGACGCAGGTTTCGGTGATTGCAACTTCCGCACCAGATATCAAGCTTTTGAAGCGGTTTTCCGGTAAAATAATTTATCTAACCACGACATCCGAGCAAGTCATGGTTTACAACTGTCATTCAAGCCAAGTGGGTGGTATAAATGGACAATGAGGGCGCTGAAACCATTTTCGGAGATGGCTTCATCAGGCGAAAAAGTATACGTATGGTCGTCACGTAGCTTTGACACCACCGTTCCTAGACACACATCCTGTTGAACCCGAGGTATGCCAGCCATCGTCGTCGAGTCCTCAATCAAACGCAGAAAGCAATGCATGCAGAAGACGTCTCTACAGTGGGTTTTGGAAAGCAGCCAGCAGTGATGGACGATACGGAGTTTGCAAGCAGCGTCCGATTACGCCATATTCGCAGCAACTCATCGTCCAAGTATCTCATAAAACAGTGAGCGTGAGGTCCATTGAAAGCACTTTCCGTCCGTGGACGACGAACATTGTTCGGGATGTGGCCACGAGGACTTGGAGACTGAGGACTTCACAAACTGGATCCAGTTTGACAACTGTAGCTGTTGGTAGCATCAGAGACGTTTGAAACGACCAAGTGCCCCTGACACTTCCAAATGACGGTTTTGTCAGTGAGTTTCCATTTTTCAGCTCGAAAGTTCTCACTTATTGCTTTCGTTCAACCACTCCTGTCACTTGCTTGCATCAGCATGTTTATGTCATGCATTTTATCCTACTTCATATGTTCGCCCCGTTTTTCCCACCCACTCCGTCTGGCCGAACTCATCAGCTCCATATGTTACATTTCAGGGTAGGCAAAGTTGATGCGAAATCTAACCCCTCCTCAAAGCAGTGCAACGGTGGAAACCATCTCCTGGATGGGCCAACAGGGGTCTGGTGCATGACTGAATGACTTCTGTATATTCAAAAATTACAAACTCTCCCGTCATCATCATCACGTCTTCGCCTCTCACTAGAAAATATATCTGGGTGCACCTGGTGGAATAGGAACGAATGAGCGAAAGCGAGATGTATGACCACCATGCAGTAATACAGTAGGTTGTGGAAGTACCCTAACGTCCGATTTAGACGAGTCCGATCGAGCACACTTTCCAGTGAACGTACACCTATCGCCGAAAAACTGTAAGCCAGCAAAAACTTCACCAAAAAACCAGTCGGTACCCTGGTGGTGTTGTAATGTGGAGGAGGACACGTGGTATGGTAAATCAGCTGCCGTAGGTCCATAGTGTAGAATAGGACGGAAGGCTCATATTACATTCGTTATTGCTAACTTTCTGTAACTTCACGTTAAGGGTCTTTCTTCACGTTATCCACGGGACATCCAGTAATTCAGACGTCGATAAAACTTTCATTTGACACCGTTGTGATCGCCGATCGCGCGGCTTTTCTAACGACCCATTTATTAGCCCATTCTTCAATTAGTTTCAAACTTTTGGTGGACCAAAGTTAAAAACATACCACTACTCCACTACGAGCTAACCGTGCTGGCAACGGTGGGCTGATAGCCAGATAGCACCAACGTATTTTTGTGGACAGCAGGCAGGGTAGTATCGCCTTTGCGCATCCGTACCAACGACGTACACCAGTACATGCAGTGGTGCAAACAAAATCGCAGCACTAAACACATACAACACGTCACATTTCATTATCAGCATTGGCGCCCGGAGTCGGCTTCCACCGATAGGTCTACCGTGTGACGCGTGCTCTTTGAATGGAAGAGATCATTCACTTGGGATAAACGCTTACCATTTGAGCATACCGAGCCTACAACAGACACTACTCAAGTTTTATCGACGACAATCACTTCATCCTGAAAACTTACACTTAAACTTCACAATAGTCAGGTCACCAAAAATAATCTAAAGCAGCAGAGGGAGGACAAAAGCCATCTCAAGTCACGACGATCGGACCACTACCAACAGAATGCGAAAAAGAACAGGAAGTAGCATTCCGCTCCGTGTAATGTTCCATCGCTTGAACAAATGCAAAACTTCCCTCTCTCGTAACTTACCTCGAGAGTATGCTCCACTTACTTGATGAAGACTTCGCAACTGCGCCAGTAACCAGTTCAAGGGAACACGCACAATGTAATACGAATAAACACCCTAACCATGTGCCATTTACCAAAAGTTCCGCATAAAACAATTACAAACAGACCGACATCAGTTAAGTAGAACTTTTAACTCCAACATTTAGACACCCTATACAACTTACTCATTGAAACCAGCGCTCACCAAGCACATCAGTTCATTCCACATTCAGTAACATGTTGCAGCCATACGTCAACAAACACACCAGATCATTCGCCCACCACTACCGCACGCACTAGCGAAGATCACATTCAAAAAACATCATCTAGCTCGCATCCACCGTAAACTTACACAGCCGAGAAGAATGGCATATTTGCCATTCAATCATGCTACTCAATTGGAAAATTAAGCTTCAATCACTAAGGGAGCTGTCACTCCATAATGCTGTTGCTAACCCACTTTAAATGACCGCCAATAAGACTTCTGAAAAACACACGGTCACTTCTACAGTCGATGACCTACCCAACAATACGCTCCGTTAAGCGGTTCAACTTCAACCTGTGCGCGCTCCCTGGTTTCAACTGCGCATCCCACTG
>LOND01000174.1:47268-68493 GCA_014220965.1 Paragonimus kellicotti
TTGCTGTCGGTGGGGCCGTTGCCCAGAAAAAGTAAGAACAAAATGAAAATGTACGAACGCACGTGATCCAATAAGAACGACAGCCTTGAATGGAACATCGCCACCTATAACTAACGGCTATGTGGTCTATCTGAGACCAGGCCTGATTCGGAGAAGGCGGGCGCCAAGTATAGCATTGACGTGCACGATGCCTAAAACCAGTACTGGCTAAAAATAGATTATGCTCAGCGCATAGCTGCAACAATCGCCCACCATTATCTGATCGATGTGATGCTATCCCAAACCTACCACCTAAGCGAGATTCGGCTTCACCAAGGCGACCGACCTGGGCATTCATATCTCCGGCCAAAACGACTATATCAGAGCCACGTGTCGACCGAAGGAGAGTGGCCAGATCCGAGTAAAATGCGTCCTTGACGCCGATGTCACTACAGTCAGTAGGAGCATAAGCAGACACAATGAATAAATTTCTGAAAGTCTTGCGTCTAGAGCTGGTTTTAACAGAACCTGCCAAGCGGACGGCACAAAGTCTACTGTTAACAGGAATCCAATCTACTAATGCGGCTGCGGCCGTCGTGCTGAGAACTATACCTACCCCAGCCTGACCTGTAACAGCGGCTGTGGAGTCGCCCGAAGTGTATAACCAGTATCGGGTAGACAATGCGGGTGCTGTTAGTTTCATACGTTGACTACTGTCATGGATTCTAGTCTCCGAGATACAGCAGACATCAACGTGCAACGAGTCTAGCGTTCGTGCGAGAGCCGCTTGCTGACCTATCTGTTTTAGCGTGCGAACGTTGAAGGCACCTATATTAATTCGCGTTCTAGGTCTAAGCAAGGGACGAGGGAGGCCTGAAGCTGAAAGGCAAGAGACGGAACTTACCGGCTCAGTGTTACTACAGTTAGCTACATCTGTTGTGGGACCTGTAGAGTAATTATCAGAAATGGAGGTCGGGAGGGGCCTGAGAGCTAAATTTGATAGGACAGTGGGGGAGGGTCAGCAGTAGCATGATTTCGCCTATCCACCCTGCTGTATGCAGCAGATAGGGCGACCCGGTTTATACTGCGAGACGGCCGATGCAGTATGGATTTATTGTTGTTGTGAATATTCATGGTTGTGTGTGGGCTGAGATACTGCCAGGACGCCCAGACCTAGACAGGAGAACGATTAGGGTTCTCAACCAAAGCCTTTGGCTCAAAAGCCTGTACCGCAAGGCGGTTGGGTGGCAATGTACCAGAACTGGTACTTTTTCCGGAAAAAGATGCCAACCTTCTTCCAACCCCCAACCTGGAGGACCAGGAGACTGGTTTGTCAGACCTCTACCCATTGGCCTGCCTGGTATGAGTGACTCTATCGGTGTGGTGATCACACCGTCCAGTTTAGCCCAATAGGTCATCGAGATGCGCAAGCCGTCACACCACGTCAAGGTCCAGTCTCGTTGTGACGGTCTACTGGTGCTTTTCCACAAAGAACGAAGTGCAGCACCGTCAAAGTGCAAAGTGTTACTTCAAGACTGGGGCATTTCCACTCCTACTTTCTTTATTGCAGGTCAATCCGCTTGAGACTGTGGACAGTTTCACCATACTTGGGTAGCACTATCTCGTCAGCTTGTAATATTGCTGATGAGATATCAGCGAGGATAGCAAAGGCACGAGTTGCCTTTGCCAACCTGCGTCATCTGTGGCGTCGAAAAGACGTTCGATTGTCGCTGAAAGGAAGAGTATATAATGCTTGTGTGCGTTCTGTTTTGCTCTATGGTTCGGAACGTGGCCTGTTCGCAAGGAAGATATCAACAAGCTTGCTGTATTTGACCATCGTTGTCTCCGCCAGCCCACATTAAGTGGACTGATCGCGTGAGCAATGCGGCAGTTCGCCGGCGCGTATTCCGGAACGCTCGGGATGCGCGATCGATCGGTCAACTACTCACGTTGCACAGCCTGCGATGGTTAGGTCACGTACTCCGCATGCCAGCTGAGCGTTTACCGTACCGGGCATTATATACTGAGACCACCAACAGTTGGGTGAAACCACATGGTGGTCAAGCGACAACGTGGTCACGAAATATGAAGAACCCTGACTGCTCCACTGAGTAAAGTGGGTAGGTGTCGCCTGCCTGGATGGGGTCCTCGTGATCACTCAAACCGCTGGTTAGAGACGCTATCCGAGATGGCGGTGTGTCGCAGTCAATGGCGTACCTGCATCCATACCATTTCTAGTTCTTTCGCTTAGACTTCTATTAATTTTCAACCTTCTTAGTAACGTTTTCTTCTAGGATATTCCACGTCACTGTTGAGGTGAGCGGCAGCCCGAGCCACAGTACCTTTTGGTCAGGCTCATGGCTGATATGATGATGATGATGACGAAAGTGCAGCAATTACGTCAGCTTGCAGGCTCAAAAAAGGTTAAGAGTATGGGTGTAGTGGAGACGAAATTAACGCCGGACGTATCCGAATAGGAGATAGGCCTTCCTGGTTACTCAGTCTTTCTTAGTGGTCGGTTGGTCGGCAGAGGAGAGGCGTAATAGTTTTCGTTATTGATGAATTATGCGCAGCCCTAAACAGAAATCCGGCTCTGCTGCCACTTGACGAGTCCTTGTGGATAGCCGTTAGGACATCTTACAAATTACATGTTCTCGTTGGTGCCATTTATCACGCCCCATCTGTAACTTCAAAATGAGGAAAAAAGTTCACAGTGCCATTAGACGGGCCACCGCAGCCATCGGATGTCACGCCATCGTTCTAGGTGACTTCAATCATCTGTGTGCAGGTCTCACCAATATGCTAATATTTGGTATTGCAGCTATTGGGTTCTACAATGTCGTGTAGAAAGTGGAACTCACCGGGCACGTCAACCAACTCCACAGGTGGAGAGAAGGTCACAGGCCATCCCGACTAGACATAGTGTTAACTACCGAACTCCACATGGTGGATATAATCGAAGTTGGTGCACTACTGGATGCAAGCAATCACATCACTGTCAGCTTCCCCCACTTATGTGATGTTACCACCGCCCGCTTTCTAGTGCCGATTCGACGCAATTTCAGACAAGCCAGCTTTCGAAGGATGCAGGAACACCTATCTCAAGCCGACTGACTACCACCTGGCGAGTGTAACACGGTAGACAAACCTTTAGACGATTTTGTGTCACATCTGAACACCGCGATATACACGATACACTTCACGCCCCGCCTGCAAGTCGTCTTGGATCAAACCCCAAACCAAGCGTCTGATGGAAGAGAGGCGGGCTTTATGGGATGCATTTCTTCTCAAAGGAGTACAGCCTCACACATGTCATACAAATGTCATGGACAGTGCACAGCAGCCATACGCGCCGATCGCAGGGTTCACCAATTGTCACTTGCAAAATCCATAAGTCACTGTTCTAAAAGTTTCTTCGGGCACATGGTTTCTCTTACCAGGTCAAAAGCTGTTGTATCATCTTTCATGGGACCTTCAAGACTCTATTTCTAATTCCGAGGCAGCAGAGATATTACGTGCTCAGTATGCATCTGCCTTCAGTCGAGACGGAATTATGCATCACAGCTTTCAATCCTAATCTTCCTTCAGACTCATCCCCCAATTTCACCTCGGCTAACATACGCGCTAACTTACTTCCTGCTACGCGTTGATAAGTCACCGGGGCTCACTAGGATACCCCCACTTATGCTGAAAGAATGTGCAGATGAGCTGGCGGAACCGCTTGCTCGTTTGTTCAACACATACTTTACTGGTTGTATTCCAGCCACTTGGAAGCACGGCGTCATCTCTCCCATCTACAAGGGTGGGGATAGACGAACGCCAGTAACTTTAGACAGGTTGTTCTACCATCAAGCTTGTTAGAGTAATAAAAGGCATAGACGATTTCTTAAGGGATCGCTTAATTACTCGCTCATTGTTGACACCGGGCAGTACGCCTTCAGAAATGATAATTCATGTGCGATGTATTGCTGTCTATTAGGATGACGATGAGGCTTCGTGTGCGACCAATCTGCTGGTTGCAACTGACTCGTTGACAAAAGCTGTCGAAGAACGCCTCCCAGTTGATGCTGTGTTCTTAGATTTGTGAAGGCGTTTGATAAAGTTAGATCACAGTATCCTGCTGGACAAGTTGAAATAATGTGGGTTTGTGCAGTGAGGTATGTTTATATCCAAACAGTGCCCATCCACAGTTGAGGTCAGTGACAAGCCATGCAGACCATTCAACGCCATAACTGGCGTGCCGCCAAGTTCTATGCTGAATGCCTTATTGTTATTAATTCATGTCAGCCACCCCCAGATGTAGGTAATTCTCCTGCTGTAGTATATGCTGGTGATACGAAACTTTGGCGTTGAACCTATGGGACGGGAAAATTTGACTACCCTTCAGCACATCCAAGTCAAAGGCTGTGCATTTGCCATCACAATACTAGAACACACCGCATTGACGGCGCTATCTTAGCCACTGTCTACTAGAAAGCGACCCAGGTACCGTTGTTACATCGGATCTCTCTCCTAGTACTAACGTTATGTTGCTGGTAAAGAAAGCCAATATCAGGCTGACAATACTCAGTAGAGTTCTCGGGAGTTTCTCAATCGTTACTTTCCCACACATCTATAGTACATTGGTAAAGTCACTACTAGAAGTCAGCATCCAGACATGTGCGATGTTCTGGAGGAAAGACGTAACCGTTCCAGAGGTTATTCAGGGGAGGGCTATTAAGAGAATTGAAGTTTCCTTGTCGTATGAAAACCGTTTGTCAAAACTAGAATTTTCTCCCTCAGCCTACAGACATTTGAGGGGCAATATCATACTGACATACTGACTCCTATGTTTTCCTGGTTACCTTAACGAAATCCTTTTCATCGTCGATGATACAGCGAGTCTCTGATGCCATTAGTATAAGGTTTCTACATCATGGACGACATTCTGGAGGTGCGCTTGAGGAGTCCAGTGAACTTGGTGTTGAGCTTCCTTCCTGGCGCTCGGTTGACCGATCTGGAGTATGCGGACGACATTGTCTTACTTAGCCCCTCTGCCGAAGACATGCAGACCATGCTGAACAAGGTGAGTGACCGGGCTGGTTTGTATGGAATGCGCTTCGCACCTTCAAAGTGCAAAGTGTTACTTCAAGACTGGGGCATTTCCACTCCTACTTTCTTTATTGCAGGTAATCCACTTGAGACTGTGGACAGTTTCACACACTTGAGTTGCAGTGATATTGCTGATAAGATATCAGCGAGGATAGCAAAGACACGAGTTGTCTACCAACTGCGTCATCTGTGGCGTCGAAAAGACGTTCGATTGTCGCTGAAAGGAAGAGTATATAATGCTTGTGTACGTTCTGTTTTGCTCTATGGTTCGGAAACGTGGCCTGTTCGCAACGAAGATATAAGCAGACTTGTTATGTTTGGTCATCCTTGTCTCCGCTAATTAGTCCACACTAAGTGGACTGAGCGTCTATTACCGAAAAGTCAGCAGTAAGGAATGGTTGTTGAAAGTTCCCCAAAGGCAAACTAGACAGATTAGTATGGCGGGGCAACATTGTAGGCTACCGAATGTTTCTCACTGAATAGTATTCGATAGTGGGAAATAGTCTCTCCACTGAGCAGTCGATGAGAAAGTATTGAAGGTTCATTCTTTCTCAGTCGATGCATATATTTAAATAAGAAATTTATTCTCGCGCGTGACCTCAACAAAACTTCTTGTACGAGCTTGTGTTCGCGGATTTCTCGCCTACATCTAGTTCGAACAGTGCGGAAAACTTTCAGGTCTTCTGATTACCTCTGAGTTTATGCCTCGTGAATAAGTTGGAATAGTCGTCGACGCGACGACCTATTCTACGCGAAAAAAATAAGCAAGAGTAAAAAGTTCACAGTTTGCGCGGTACGAATAAATCATCCGCATTTTAAATTGCGTTTTGAACCACATGGTAATCCAGGTCTACAGACTCATTCCAGAAAGAGTGAACTATGGCAGCTTCTAAGCCCGGTAAAATCAGACCGATTGAAATTCCGGACTGTGAACTTCTTTGCTGGTTGTTGCAACCAGTAACAGACAAGGTCTAAAACCAATTGTCCAAGTGACGGGTCGATTGTCATTCGTTCCATCAGGTGACTCTCATTCGTGTTAATCAGGTGAGGCGGAGAAAAGATCTGACCAGAACGATGCTGCGTCGAGGCGTCGATATGCTGTGTGCACGCCTTCCGCCTTATCAACACTGATAAGGAAGCTGAAAATCCGTTCTCGCAGTCCGAATGGGACATTGATGGTCAGCTTTTCTTGAGTACATTAAAGTCACTCAAAATAAGAAGATGAGAAAAACGCTGGAATCCTAGGGAGTTTTCTAGGTTTTCAAGAAGCGTTCTTGTCAGATGTAGCACATCATTATATTCATCATAGACAGCAATACATCAGTGGTTCACTGCCACAATGTAGTGCATGAAGGAGAACGATAGATAACCCTAACCAAGAATGTCTTAGCCATAAATTGTTAGTCTTGGACACAGAGAATCGCACATATCAGAAGACTAAAATTCCTCAGTTACCGTGGGTGTCAGTAGACTGATTAAGAAAGATCACAGATCCTCCTTTCATTTTCGGGTGTAGCCGGCACGGTACATAGAGTGCTCAGAAGCTTCCAATACACTGCTACTGGTCTTCGTTAAAAGTCAAGTCTCCATAAGAGTGGGATTATGAGGAGCTGCATCATAATCCAATTGTCTAATTTCTGGAAGTTTATTGATTAATCTCAGACTGTTCATATACATGCAGCTGAAATTTGCTTCGTCGCATGACTATGTAAAGAGAGAGGGAGAGAGAAGGATACGAGGAAGAGCTTGAAAAGAGTGCGATAACTGAGAGAGAACACGCGAGTGACAGGCTCGTAGTGATCACCTTTCCTTGTCGGGTAGCATTGAAGTGCCTCTTTGATTGTGGCGAGCGCTTCCTCACGGCTTGTAGGTTGATGAGCGTCCCTGTGGGATATCCGACCTGTTTTCGGTATGCCATGATAGGCATCCTTTTAGGTATGCCCTTCCTTAGAGCTTTGTGAGGATGATATGTTGTTTTTCGACTCCGAAAATTTGCTTGTTTAATTACACGATGGCTAATACTGACCTGGTTATATTTGAGCCTAACCAAAGAACATGTTGGAGGAGCCAACCAGGTGTGCCACTTTTGGAGTGTGAGAGGGGAACCCAGCAGGAACTAAAAATCACGGTAGATATCGAACTAAAAGAACATGGTAGGGTTTGGAAAGGAATCTTATATTTCCAGCATTGTTCTGAAATGTAAGAAGTAGTTAGCTCTAGTTTAGTCAGATCAACGATAGCAATCAAGAGAGGGGAGGAGAAAGCGCTTTAGCCCACGGGGCGACACTCGAAAGCACACCGGACAAAAGTGCGCACGAGACTTTCGAGTACGCCGAATAGCACTCAAAAATATACAACCGATTGCTCGAGAAACTTAAGTACTACTGCATAACTCCAGAAGTTCTCCAATGTGTTATAGGCTTCTTATTAGACAGGACATTCACAGTGTCAGCTGGAAGATTCCTTTCGAGCATCTAGAAAGTTCTCAGCAGGGTTCCATAGGGTTCTATGTTGGGACCTCTCCTGTTCTTTATATAAACCAACAACTTGACTGGCAAGTGCAATCAGTTAACTACCTCCGAGAAAACGAAAGTTCATTGTTATCTTCCGGAAGACTGAAAGAGTGTGAACTACTCAAATGAACGAAGTCAGGGACCTCGAGATCAGTCTCTGCTGGGACTTCAAACCTATGGCTCAGTGTGTGTTTGCTACAAAAAGACAAGAACGGCCTGTCTCAGTTCTGAAAAGCATTCTCTTCCAGGGATTCCGATGTACTAATACCATTGTACAAAGCGTTTGTGAGACTGTATCTGGAATTTTACGTCCAGGCATGAAACCCACATCTCAATAAAGACATAAAGTGCCTGGAAAAGGCCAGAAATCTAGCCACCAGAATGGCTTGTGGTATGAAAAGTGTCGACCATGTGGCTGATTGGAAAAGTTGAATTCATTTTCTCTTGAATGTAGGTGACTTTGTGGAGACCCAACCGAGACCTACGAAGTTTTATTCGGTTTTGCCGATGTCATACCACGAGCTCTTTTTTAGCCGTGGTAGTGCTTCACTGGAGGAGTCACTTGTCGTCTCTGGGCAAGGCGCGTGCTCATATGTTCATCAGATTTGAGTTCTTCACGATTGGGCTCATTAGCTCGTGCAGCAGGCTATCCTTATTTGTGGTCCAGGCTACCGTGTTCGATTCGTTCACGAAGAAGCTGTACCTGGAAAGGGAATGTTTCCTCCATCGACATAACATAATCGTTGTGTGCCTGGAAGTATGAGTGCAGTTTACTCTCAGTCTACGCACTTATTTGCGAGTATCCGTGGGTAACTATCTAACGTTTTTAAATGATTGTGTATTGCTTTGCAAGTCAGCAGGTAAATGGCTTACATGTTTGCATGCGTACGTATAAACATATCTGTTTTACAGAGATGGCTGGCTGTCACGTTTGCATCAAGGTGGAGTGGGACGTGATAGTTTGACCAACTATGGTTGTAAAGTATGGTCCAGAACTAATTGGAAGCCAACGGCTCTATCAATTCCATCTGTGGGTTATGTTCACGTAAGCATTAACGTCATTTTCCCTCTTTATTTTCAATCTTTATACTTATCTACTGTTCCCACCACTCTGTAAGTGCTTTCTCATCTATCCATCCATCCCACTTTCTGTAACTGTCAATCTTTCTTTATAGGGTTTAGCTTGTATTTTTCGGGGTGCCTTAGTGACACATGGTCGCATAGCGTCTGAGGGATAGTTGTCCTTCGAAAGAAAGCGTTGCACAAATGTAGTCCTATTCACAAGTTTTAGTGGAACCATTGTGTAGTAGCTGGAAACGGCGAGGCTCAAACTGGCCAACCAGGCATTTGGGTAGTACTCGAGTTTTAGTGACTTTCCTTGTGCTCACTTCGTAGGTCGGAGAATTCGAGAGCGTGAGCGACAATGGTTTTCAAGTCCTCCTCAACAAGAACTCCGAACAGGCTAAAAATCGAAGTATTACTCGGCGTGTAATGGGTTGCGAGTATGCATTACTCTACACTTTGTCGTTGAATTCTAATCGGTTTACTGGTGACCAGTTAAATAAGACGCTAAGGTCACACTGTAAAATGAAAGGTTCGTCCACAGTGCTTGTGGTATGTCACGTTTTGACGTAATCAGCTAATTGTGTTAAAGTAGATGAAGATCGGGAATATTGAACAGACACAAAGACAAGCAAAGAATGGGATCTCCGGACACCCTGCTGATGCTAAATCGGCGGCCGGCGAACGTACAGATTGTGTGCGATCTATAACGACGAATGGCTTGGTCCAGCTGCGGTGCCGACAGGAAATTACGTAATGCTTCGTAATGGTTGAGCTTATCTATGAGAACAGGGTGCTTCATGCGGTCGTATACGTTGGCGAAGTCGAGGCGTACGATATAAACGCCGTTGCCTTTGGAAACTACTTTCACCCACTTGTCAGTGGCTGTCAGTAGTTTCATGTTGCGTGGACGACCCTTGCATAGGCCATGGTACACATTGGCAGACGATTTTAAAAAGGATGCATCTGTTGATCAAGTCATATACGAGCGTCTTCTAAACTTTGAACTGCTCGTTAGCAAGGTAGTTGAATGGTAGTCACGAGTGGTTTCATCCTCGAAGACTGGTGTGATGTTTGTAACCCTCCAATCTGTCAGGTGCTTTTCTCTGACAGATGGATTGAATAAACCGTAAACGAAGGGAATCGGCACGCTGTTAGGCTGCTTTCACGCGAAGCCTTTGTGGGGAGATACCATCAGGATCGAATAAGTTGTCCATCAAACGAATAGGTTTAACCGACTCTGAAAGAGAGGATACATTTGCCATGCTTTTACCGTCGATTTCAGTAGCAAATCAGACTTGAGGGATTGGAAGTGATTGTGCAGAAATGCTGCTGTGGAACTCTGCGAGAACAATTACGACTTCAGCGTCGGAGTTATCAAGTTCTGTCAGGCATACGAATTGATACATCTCAGCCTTCACTTTACCAGTTGGTTCTAAAGATGGTAACGCGTTATTCGGTTCGGGAACAGAACACTCAGTGAACCGCTGTCAGTGGTAGAAATGATTCTTGTGGATCAGCAAAATTCACCGATTTCTTATTGCACCATAGACCTTGTGGACATTTTGAGATCCGGTTAACCGGTAGTACACTAAGACCTCTCGTTTCCTTCAAATAAGCTTGCGGACGAGACGGTGTTGTTGACTCGAAGGCTTGTTCTGTTTAATGGTTGCTAGTGGTTCAGGTCCAATGACGGCTGCGGAGGGTACAATGATTGGTCCTTGCAAGTGTCACCGGTCGAATAGGAGGAAGAGGTTATCCTAAGTTTTGCTTTATCGAACAGATACAGTTTTTTAACATCCATTTAGAAGAGGTTTCCATCATTACCAGCTGCTGGGCAAGGGAGATTCATGCTACAGTTGAAGTCAAGCACAACGATTGCGCGATCTCTTGATCCGAGTAGTGCAGTGATTTTGAGGCCGTCACACATCAAATCCTCGTTAGTTAAATGTATTCGTGCTTCCTAGAGTTTTAGCCGATGCAACGGTGACCGAAGATAGTGATGTGCTCCATAAAACGCAGTGTTTCCGTTGCGTGGACAAATCACACTGGCATAGAATTGTCAGGGCTTGTACTTGAGAAGTGAGGGCGATTATATGAGTGGCAAAATGGAACAAAGTTAACATTAAGTAATGTCACTGCTGGACGACCGGTACCTTCCGCTGTCTCCTTGCAGTTTGTGTTGTAGAAAATGGTTGGTCTGATGGACCCAACCCCAGATCTATTGCCAACATGTCTGACTTGGGACGCGACACGAAGCCGAGTTTCTTTGAGGACATCACGTGCGGCCACTGACTCAAGACTCTGACTCACTTGACAATGAGGGGTTGTCTATCTGGATTAAGACAGTTGTCCGATTTTTGTTGCTGCTGTGTAAATCATGCATTCGTAACGACGTCAGGCTTCAATTATTTCAAAGTCTTTTCGGCCGTCTGCGATGATAGGTCGTCGGTGACGATCAGCCGTTGATTAGCCGTGATGTATTTTGTTTGAGAGCACCTTTTCTAATCTTTTTTCTTAATGGGAAGACAGTATTACTGGATGTATTGTATGTCCATTGGATCAGTAATGCAATGAATGTCATTGTTTTTCTTCTCACTTCTCCGTTTTGACTTGTTTGACATAGTTGTACCCGATGCAGCTGACGTCCTGGCTAGCGTAACCTCTTATATCAACGTTGTGCATAAGGCTGGCCACCATGTCAAAGTAGAAAATTAGGTAGTCTTTTTGGAAAAAAAGTCTAGTTCAGAAATAAGCATCGTGCCATTCAACATGGAACCAATAGGAAAAAGTGAGTTGGTGTGTTTAAGTTGTGCTAACTTTCTCATAGAAGTGCCACTGATTATGGTGCTACGTCATATCCTATAGGGTTCATAATCGTTGACGTTCCGAATATCATATTACCCAACCAGAATGACGCATGTAGTTGAAAAAAAATTCGTTGTTGGTCGGTGCTGAGTCATCACCTAGCAGCCGCACTATTTTTTATGTCCTTTTCCTCTTTCCATAAATGTGTCAAATGGTGGAGTGACATGAGGCACGTGTCTGAACCGACGAAGTCAGTGGGTTGGTTGCATTTGATATGACGATTTTCCGATACTCATGCAATCATGCACACGTGTTGGTTGGCAAAGGCGGGTAATTCGCGAACATCTTTCGTCTGAGCAGGCCAAGTTTCGTACACCTGAGACGGAATAGGACGCATGGATTTAGTGTACATCTGCCGTTCTTTGGAACTGCTTGCTCTTTTCTGTGGCCATAACGGAAGTAGGCTAACAGCTATTTTTGTTTCTGAAATATAACTGTTGGTCTCTTCACTCTCAGCTCACCCACAAACACTGTCAAACTGTTTGTTGACAGGGTTGGAGGATATGCGCAGTAAATTGTATTCATAAACAAGAGGTTTATCCTAATGTGGCGATAATAACTAACGAGCATCGGAAGATGTACAGATACTTCATATTCCGCAATTGGCAAATAAGTGGTTTTGTTTGATTGTCGTCTGTAGAAGCTCACTCGGCAAAGAAAGCGAAATAAAGTCAGCATTGAAACGCGCGTATCCACCGTCTGATAGAATCTTTTAGGATGATAAATTTCTATATCTTGGTGCATTGATATTCTGACTCATCTGTAATGACTGTGTCGTTAGCTGACAATCTCAAGCGCGAGCCCGAGCGGGTGGTCGGTTGTCTTAGCCATTAAAATCCTTCCGGTAGAGTGAATTTTGCGTTTAAGCCTTCAAAACATCTAGTCAGTTGCTGTATGATGAGGTGTGCTTGTTAGTTTTTGGTAGGTTGTGATTACTTTGTGCCACCAGCGTATTCTAACACTTTCTGGTTTTCTTATTCGCGTTGTAATATTTGGATTTTTGAGTTCATTTCACCGATACCTTTGCACTCTGATGTTCTTTTTGAACCACCCAGTAGTCAACCTAGCGTAGGCATTTTCACCTCTTAATCTGTAGTCTTCCGGCTAGTCTTCTTTATCAGTTCATTTGCGTTTGCGTTGTTAAGTACGTTGGCGAGACTGACAGACATTTGCCACAGCGGATGTCCGAGCACATCCTAAGCTGGTTCCTCCAAGCAGTGATCCCAAACTACTCGAATATTATCCCACTAGCAAGGGTTCCAGCTTTACCATCTGTTAAACATCTGGTAGTAATGATTCATTCAGTTGGCACTGTGCTGAATGTGCTAATGTAATGCAAACCTCCAAATTACTGGTGTTCAGTGGTGTGATACTACTCGCGACGTACCAGTCGGTGATACGTGTGCGAAACTTGCTGTCGTATCAGCCTAACTCTTTGTTATACTAATTAAATCTGTATTACATTACGGCAACGAAACCTGGCCACTCAGGGTAGAGGACGTAAACCGCTACAGAGGATAGTTACGCATCCGATGTTGCGTTCAGCGTCGCTCGTATCGGTGCATAATCGAGTAAGCAATGAGGAGGTTAGGAAGCGAGTGTTTGGCATTGATTACCAAACGAGTTCTTTTGTTCAGTCACTACATTTACACACGCTTAGATGGTTGGGTCATGTACTAAGGATGCCAGCTAGTCGTCTACCACACCGAGCACTGTTTGCCGACGCTGCGGCCGACTGGCGCGAGGTGCGAAGTGGACAGATGATGACCTGGCGTAGACAACTGAAATCGTTCCGAAGGGGTGTCACGTGTAGATCGAAGGTTCGTCTACCCGGGCCTAGGCCCTCGCGACTTCACAGAATGCGTGGCTTGAATGTTCAGGGTGAGATGTGCGCTAATCAGAGCCAGTGCGTCAATGTGTCGTTGTTTGCCGATGTCTGTGAAGTGATTGTGCATTTAGTTGACGTTGGAACAGTGAAAGGCCGTAAATTAAGCTGTCCTTGTTGATGACGCCTTCACTTCACTTACAGCTCGTTTGTGTGTTTTGCAAGTGTAAGGCGCTGAATGTTTGTATGTTCGAATATGACGTAGCTATTTTTTAGTAATTAGGTCCCCTTCCCCCTCCTCCTTTTCTTCTTCTTTTTTCTATATAGGTTTTTTTTCCTCCGTGGTTGTGTGGCAGTTAAGCATCAGTGTGAACCACTGATGTATTGCTGTCTATGATGATGATAACTACATCCGTTTTGGCTGACGTGGATAAACTCTCCTGTTTTTCACTTGCTACCGTGCCTGATCATATTTATTCTGCTTTTCACAGTTAATCAGCTGTGTGCTCAAACGATATTCTTTTTTCCCTTAGTATATCTAAAGTTGTGTTGATTTATAACTCGGTTATGCAAGACTATGTTGCGTTCAAGTGGTGGCTCACGAACAGATTTGGAACACGTACTAATGAAGCCAGATAAAATCCTTACGGATGAACAGTCAAGTTGAACATCACTCGCATTTGATAGCATCCTTCGCATTCGGATAGGATTTCCAGATTGTGCACTACTGACGAATTCTAACAACAACAAAATTCGATTTTAGTGTTTCTTGTTGAAAGAGACTGTCTCGAAAGACAAGCAAGCATCAGGAAGATGAATGTGAGGAACCTCATCCACGGTTAACGCACTGTATCACGATAAACCGCGATATTATGACAAGGCAAGGAATCGCGACCATCCTTCTCGCTTATCCTCCCAACAATCTAAAATTTTATGGCTAGTCGCCGCTATTCATTTCTCATGTGAAGTGGCGGCTGTGGTCTTCCATTTTCGTCATATCTTTGATGCTGATTTAAATAGTCCGTAGCCTTCTCCTAAATAGCTTTTTGCGACAACCTTTGTTATTGAGTTTAGTCATTTTTTTCTCTCCAGTCATGTTTTCAATATACAGTATATAGTATTACAGAAGAATAGTAGGTCCATAGTCCGAAGATCCTTTGTACAAAGTGATAGATATGCATGAATTCAATGGGTAACGGATAACTATTCGTTAGGTCGGACGTTCAAATGACAAAGTGGGGAAATTGGAATAGGAGAATCCCTTTATTTGGCTGTTCTTTGGAAATACATAGTAGAACACGACTCAGCAAAACGCCATATTCACGCCATCTGATATGGATGACTATGTTGACGTATCGAGCATCTAAAAAAAGATGAATACACTTGGTTAGTTTTGAAGAACGTTTGATGTGACAATACCGATAGAAAGGCGAGAAACAGGCAATATTTCTGCGATGTCAGTAGTTTAAGATAAGAAGTAGACAGATCAATAAGAGGACGTACTGCTCTGTGCTGAAAATCAACCAGAATAGAAAGATATGTTGGGGCCCTTGCCACAGATGTATGAACATCGCTCAAAAGTACGACCGATTGCAGATTAATAAATCACAAGTAGTTTTTGAAAGATATGAGTTGTAATCGCCTTGAAACGAACTTTTTAGAAAAGCATGAGTGGTCGTCCTGTTTATGTTAACCGCAGTACAGTAATGGGACCAAGGAGGAGCGAAGTAGGGTTAGTATTAAACGGAAAAGAAAGATGCGTATGGATTTGTCCGAACACCTTCGTTCCAAAATGTCGCTCTACTCGTAGTTATCACGAATGTCGATTGAAGCTCGAAGTGATGAGAGCTGGGGAGATACAGAAGGTTGGTCAAGGTGAGTTTGAGAACAATCAAGGGTTATGACACCGGCGAAACCATAGAGGGCACAAAGCGATAGACTTCGTAAATAAACTGCAGAACTGCGGTTAAGAAAAGGGTGAAGCTTTGCGGAACGTCGACATCCTGTGGTTGGCTGTGTTTGTACATAGGTTTATGACTTGTACCACGTTGAACCTATCATACATGCACTAGCATTCACAACATTCTTGGTTCTCCTGTCGTTACGACCCCCTGATAGAGAAAGGCAAGAACAAACGCAAAGACCGCGAGCAGTATCTCTATCACGAACGAACGCAACGGTATCGCAAAACTGCACGAAAATCAGAGCGCAAATATCGGAACCCAACTCTCGCAACTTAGATCTCCTAAAAAGTAAGGAGAAAGACTGCCTCAGCCTGAAAGCAAATAGTGGCCTACAGCAACTGTATTTATAGGTTTTGAGCGGCCTTGGGCCTAGGCCACTCCAACGGACCAATCAGAGGCGAGCATGAATTCTCGAATGTTGAGAATTGTGGCGGGTATTCGAAGTCCTATTTTTCTCGGCAAATAAGGCGAATATTTGGGAACAAGTTTCTATTTCCAACACCCGTCTACCGTTTATCAATACGAATTTCTTATATAGTATAATATCCCTTTCTTTTAAAATATTCCATTCCACAGTTTCAATGAGCGGCTGCTCGAACCATCTTCTGACCAGATTCGTGATCGTCATGTCGAATTGATCTATGTAGATAGGTTTACGCTAATTCTCTACTTAGTGTAATTCACAAATATTTGGCGGTCCATACGAGTGGTGAGTTAACCGGAGATCACCGTGGATGTTTCTAAGTTTTGGAAGATTTCGGTTGGTGTTAGTGGATCATCACTCACAGTCGGTCGAAACTCTCGCCTATCGCCTTCGAAGAGAAGCGTTATACTCGGGTTTCACTCTTGTTAGAGATTGTCGGTAATACATATTCTTGTCACGGCCAGGATTTGAAATCTGGTCACGCCTACATGGTGTAACCTTGTTAATCATTGCGTCATTGGCTTCACGTTAAGCACGATAGTATTATCACATGCAAATGCTCAACCCTATTCACTTGTTAGTATGTTTGTCATGGTAGTCAATTGTGGTTTCAGAACAAGGTAACGCGACTGGCCAATGAAAACTCGATCGCTTACGGATGTTCTGGTGCCATTTTCTGCGTATCAAGCCTCATTTCGCTATTACATAACGTTTGTGAATGTAGATGGGTGCAAGGTGAGCTTCGACATGATTTCGGCAAACTTGCAGGTCCATGTACCGGTGTTGCCGTCATGCTTCAAGCATTTTATAGCCCGTAAAGAAAAGGAACTTGTTGGCGAATTAAGTAGAAAAATGAGAGTAGCATTTGCGAAGCAAGGTGAGCTGGATCGAAGAAGCTAACCTTTTTGTAGCTCCTGAATACCGACCCCTATTGAAACCACATTCGGAATTTTTCCTCAAAGCCTGGACTTCTACAAATTCTGAGGTAAGATGTTTTTATTGACCTGTCGTCTGATAAAGTAGATTCTGACGAACCAGCTTAAAGCCTTCACTTATCGATTACTTTGGGTTAAATTGGTTCTTAGTTGACTTTGTTGTATCTTTCGATATAGCTGATTTTAGGTTTTTGTCTTTTCTTGAAACGCTTCTCGTTGTGGCGGATTTTGTTCAATTAGTGAGTCCAAGTCAAGTGGCCACCTTAGATGCTTGTATTTGAATTTCCTCGAACCTGTCAATACTCTAGTTAGTATTGTCTTGGAGCTAGCTCCTACTACTAGTGTAAGTATGACATCCAACGCAAACTCAGCCACCATATTGAACAATGTACCATACACAGAAGAATATTCCTGTGTGATAGATATGCACACCCTAACTAAGTACCTCTTTCTGATGAGCCTACTTTATAAACCACTAGAGTTTTCCAGAGTTTTTAATGTCTAAGGAAGTTACCTACACAATTTACACAGCGACCGGCCCGGAAGATCATCCTCTCCCAGTGGGGCAGCTAAAGCCTTCCTACGACGGGTTGACGCATTGTGTCATAGTGCGGTTAAAATGTTTGTGTGACGCTTCATAAGCGGATTACTTATCAGCCGTGATTTTATCATGTTTGCTGCCCATGGCTGCATATTCGTTGAGAATACCACTTGTGCCGCGCATGATTCGTATCTGACGTTCGCTCTTTGATCCTCAACTAGTGACCACTTCCTCTGGTGTATCCGTACTATGCCGCAGCACGCTTTGGTAGTCGTCGAACAAGTTTCGGTGTATTTGTGTACATATATGCGCATACACCTGAACACAGAAGCTGACAACAGCCAATATTATTACTGTCACAGCCTCGATTTCTGTGTTTACATCAACGTTGCGCTATATGCGCCATTGACCAAAGAGCGTTCGTTAATCATTCGGACTATATGTCCAAGAACCATCCCATAGGCTTTTGTAACAAACCAGAGCGTAGTATCGCTGTCTGTTTTCTGCGTCTGCTCGTTCGCCGAACTGACTCTCTCAGTTCTTAGCCAGTCGGAAGACGCACCCATTGGTGTTAACCTATCCATTCCAGATGCAGAAGAATCGTCAATTTATTAGGCTTTTGATGTTGAGAGGCATTAGGTGTCACCGTTTGCGTCATTGTTCCTAGCCATATCAGTTAGCGTGATACGTTAATTATGCATTGCTCCCTGTATTTATGGTTGGTTCTGTAACTGTCTCTTTTGGCCGCTGATAAATGTAAGCGTTTATTAACCGGGTTAAGAACTTTTTCTCATGTATTAGTTGATTTCGTACTTATCAAATATTATAGTTAGATAGCCCCATTTTCAAAAGATCATCCGTTTCCTTCCCTGGCATTTCGGCATATTTTTATCATTCAGCCTATTAACTACCCAGTTCGTTCGAGCGAGCGACTTCATTCTGCCAGATCTGAACACTACGAAGATTTGGTCCTCAACACGAACACATTGCCATCTATGTGGCCACCTAAACCAGTTGATTTATGCAACCTCGAATCTTTTGCCAAAGCATTTACAGCGAAGCGGTGCGAACTGAGTGAGCGTTTATCTCAAAATAATCCACGCTATTATGTTATGTCTTGCTTCATTTATACTAATTCCAGCTGTTTTCGTTCGAATCATTAAGACAGTGCCACACAGGTCTCGATTTCCGTTTGTTTTAAGAAGTGATGGGTGACGTCCGTGTTTTATTCCAGTTTGTATTTGATTTTCTTTGTTACGTCATGCAGTGCGTTTCGATGACCACCTGCACTTGCGTCGCTGTGCATTTTAAGTGCATTCTCCTCCACCTCACTCGTTAGTTATATTGCTTCCAAGCCCATCAACATCTGTGATAAACTTGCCCACGGGCTTGTTTCCGCTCCGTCTCACATTTTTCGTAAAGCATTCACTAGCTGTGCGCTCCATAGAAAAACTAGCTAGGCCTTCAAAACCTCTACTTTTTGGACTTCTCCCACAGCGTCAGTTGTTCTCTGCTTCATCATCATCATCATCATCATAGACAGCAATACATCAGTGGTTCACACTGATGCTTAACTGCCACACAACCACGAAGGAAAAAAAACCTATATAGGAAGAGAGAAGAAAAAAGAGGAGGGGAGGGGAAGTGGACCTAACTACTAAAAATAGCTACGTCTATATTCAAACATACAACATCAAGGCGCCTACACCTTGCAAACAAACAACCGAGCTGTAAGTGAAAGTAAGGCGTCATCAGCAAGACAGCTTCCTTACGGCTTTCACTGCCCCGCGTCATTAAGTGCACTCACTTCACAGACAACTCGGCCAAACAACGACAACATTCACGCCACTGAGCTCGATTAGCCGCCATCTCACCTAACGTCTCAAGCCACCGACTCTGTGAGTCGCGAGGGCCCCAGCCCGGGAGACGAACCCGACCTACAGTGACCAACCCCTTCGTGAACGATTTCATTTGTCTACGCCAGGTCATCATCTGTCCACCTCGCACCTTGCCAGTCGGCCGCAGCGTCGGCAAACAGTGCTCGGTGTGGCAAACGACTAGCTGGCATCCTTAGTACATGACCTAACCATCTAAGTCTGTGCAAATGTAGCGACTGAACAAAAGAACTCGTTTGACAATCAGTGCCAAACACCCGCTTCCTAACCTCCTCGTTGCTTACTCGCTGGTGCCACCCGATACGAGCGATTGAACGCAGACATCGGTGGTCAAATACCTGAGACGGTTCACGTCCTCTACCCTGAGTGGCCAGGTTTCGCTGCCGTAAAGTAATACAGCCCTCACTGTTGTCTGATATACGCGACCCTTAAGCTTCAGAGAAATACCTCTCTGTCGCCATAGGTGTCTCAGATTAGCGAACACCGCCCTAGCCTTGGAAATACGCGCTTCTATTTCATTCCCTACACCTCCGCCACCGCTGATGCAGCTTCCCAGGTATACAAACCGGTCAACAATCTCCATGACTTCATTATCTAACATTAAATCTACGTAATCACAGCAATCTTGCAGAAGCACTTTGCATTTTTGAGGCTGCAAAGCCGATAAGTAATTTAAAGAACTGAGTAATCGGTAGCTTACCTCGTTGTTTTACCGTTTTATATTTTTCTCTCAACGTCGTCCGCCATTTCACCACTTAATTTATAGTATACACCGTGTATACCGGTTGAACATCGAGAGCGAGTAAAACAACTTGTAATTGTCGTTGAATTCTAATTTCAGAGCTATTGTTCAACCCGTTTACGTTTTTAATGAATGCTTTCCAGAACTAATATTGTTTGCATTGGTTTTAGACCTTGGGCAAGTTGACGTGGCCCGCTCCCTGAAGCTGCTCTATGGAGTTCATCGCAGTTCTACGCTTATTTCCCGAGTGGAACGTATGGACCTGAGTTTGAGCAACTTCCTACGAATATATCCTGTTTTGCTTCAGTGGTTAAAGGACACTGAGTTCGACGAATCACGTGATGCGATTATTCGGGCTGCGTTGGATTCAACTAAAGAAACAGTCCCATCTAGTCCATTAGAGAGTTTGGTGAGTGATGATCTACTGTTTACAGTGTAATCACCTGCCATTGCTAAGTACATTGAGGGCGTTGGAGAGCCTCTTGTGACCAATAAGCAATATGCGGATTTTTATTTTTTTCAAAATAGGACAAACATACTTTGAGCATAGCGAAAGCACGTGGTGTACCCTCAAATCTTCATTACCTTTGACTTCGTAAACAGGTCTGATTATCGATTAAGGTGACGGTTTACAATGCGCTTTTTCCATTTTAATCCACAGATCAGGTCCCTGTCCTATTAACGCTTCAGACCGTAAAGGTCCTAGCAACCGCGGACCCATATCATCGACCATTCATGAAGCAGATATTGTAGTATGTGGCAGTTTGTGGCGGTTTGTAGGTCAAGCAAACTGGGTATCAGAATAGTCCCCAGAGTTGTTTGATGTCAGGGAATATTCTTCGAAGTAGTTCCTTAGAGAAGTTTAAGAAGTATATCTGTAGGGAGCTGAAGCGTAGCCTGATCAGCGATCGTGAAGCCTAGATAACGAAGAATGTTAGAGAAAGGGAAAATCAGAATTTAGTGTTGAACACTGCAAGTCCACTCGTACGAACACTTGTTATACTTATGTGAATAGCAAGGTACCGAAGTGCAGCTTATTGAAGCGTGAACACTTAGACGCCATAAGAGAGTTGCAATCCAACCAGAATATTTTAATCATGAAGCCTGACAAAGGAGCGGGAATAGTTTTACTTGACAAACCTGATTACCTTACCAAAATGTCGTCGATTCTATCAGACAATTCGAAGTTGATGAAAGACGAAAAAAGATAGAGATAAAACGATGGCTTATCCAAATTACTCCTACAAATGAAACAAGCATACGTTATCGATGCTCGAACGTTCGAGTGTATGAGACCTACGGAAACGATCATTCCACATTTGTACGGTCTTCCCAAATTTCATAAGGACGAAGTGCCATTAAGACCGAGCCTGAACATGTACATTT
>LOND01000174.1:174399-187548 GCA_014220965.1 Paragonimus kellicotti
GCTGTGTGAAAAAAATGTGTTCGCTGTTCTATACTTTCACATACCTTGTAATGGATGTCGTGCAATGAACAACTCGGTGAGCCGAGCGTCTTTTGCGGTCACAACAATATCAGGGAGAAAACCAAGTAAGCCGCTTACCCTCTTCCGATCACGACCTACCGTTCCCAGCTTACAAGTGACTGATGGCATCTCTTTTTTGCAAAATTATCAGTTGACTAACTGTATCAGTGAATTGGGAGCAACTGGTGGGTTGATATTCTGAACACACGTGTTTGTAAAGTAACGACGGGTAATTCGGCAAGATAGTGAAAGTCATGAAGACCAGATACGGAGATCTTATGAATTAAGTATAATCTTTCTATTCTGTAACACCGGTAAACAAATCTACTCATGAATGTATAGCAATCATATATCTTTATCAACGACAGCGGTACCGCTGTCGATGATAACATAATGTAGGATATCTCAGTGATAACGGGAATGAGTCAAAGGATTGGAACCAGTTGGCTCGACTAGTACACGTCGTATCCATCTGGTATCGCATATTTCGCTACATCTCTACCTTGTCAGCGATTCGTTGGCACGTATGTGCAACTTATCGCAGTTGTCTCCTGATGCCTCCAGTCGGAAACCCGGGTTTGAGACGGGATTTTTCTCAAAACGCCGTGTTAAAAAACATGAACGACGAACATGAACCACACAACTCGAGTTCCGACTCGTCAGCGAAGTGGGTTTACAATCGACGTACAGTAAAACTATGCTCCAATAGGGTCTACAGTTTCAAGAATAAAACATGTCGTTCAGTCACCCGACGATACACATGAGATAGTCTGAGGATGCACCTCGATTTTACCCGCCCAGTAGAAACCTTGAAAATAAACTAAAGGA
The DNA here is from genome assembly GCA_014220965.1 of Paragonimus kellicotti. Taxonomy (NCBI): domain Eukaryota; kingdom Metazoa; phylum Platyhelminthes; class Trematoda; order Plagiorchiida; family Troglotrematidae; genus Paragonimus; species Paragonimus kellicotti. Next base: position 175,288 of record LOND01000174.1, read on the forward strand.
TTGTTCAACAGAGCAGGAGGCGAGTAAAATATGTTGCACGTTAAGCAAAACAGCTCACTTGGTCGATGTTTCACGCGGATTTGGCAAATAGGAACGAATCAAATTGAACATTTGTGTGAGCCAGCCGTGGCCACAAAATTCCGACCGCATGTGATGCCCAACGAGAGCCGTACAGATCAATGCCATCGGTTTCTCTCGGTCCTTGCCCAAATATTGAAACAGCCAGTCCATCAGCGATATATGAAGTCTGAAAATGACAAACACAAATGCGGTAAAGTGATGGCATCTGCATAAATTCCACTCAGACACCACAGCAGATCGGTTGCAAAAAGATCAAAAAACTCACTCGCGCTCATTCAAGTATGACGGCTGTAGAGCGACCAAACGGGGTAACAGTTTGAACAAAAGCGCTGATCTTACTGTTCCACTGATAAGTAACACTATTATTGAAGATTTTAAGCAGGAGGAGATCCGAGATGGCGGTGTGTCGCAGTCAATGGCGTACCTGCATCCATACCATTTCTAGTTCTTCCGCTTAGACTTCTATTAATTTTCAACCTTCTTAGTAACGTTTTCTTCTAGGATATTCCACGTCACTGTTGAGGTGAGCGGCAGCCCGAGCCACAGTACCTTTTGGTCAGGCTCATGGCTGCTATGATGATGATGAATTAAGTCAAAAAACGCATAGGTTGCGCGATGTCACTCCACTCACAGTCTAATGAAATAGGAAACGTTGTAAAAAAAAAAAAGACCAAGGCATCAGATATAACTGTAGCAATGTTGATTAGGGAGTAACAACCAGTTTTTTTTGTGAATGGAAAAAGCGAAGCAGGCAAGCAAATTGCCAGTGAACAGATTACTTCTGGACAGGTTCACTCATTCGCCGACTGTGACTATGCACATTTTATAGATGATTTTAAATCTTAGATCAGTGACTCATGAAGATCAAAAAGGCAAAGTATCCGAAATAGTAGAAAATCTAAAGAAAGAAAAAAACAGAAATTGTGGGTTCACCCTGGAAGCAACCAGTAAGAAATGCTGTTTCCATTTCTCTTGAGAATTCCGGCACAACTCTTCGGTAAGCTCTTGACACGTGGATCGAGCATTGCTGGATACGTACTGCAATATCCTCTTTGAAATATAGCTTTCACCTCAGTCGCGGAACTATACATCATAGTATCCATATATAATTTGCTGGGCAAATGTGTTCCAGAGATTTTTAGCCGGATATTCATCGTATCAAAGGCTGGTGAGTGTAAAACATGCCAATCACGAAACAAAAGCGATATCTTTGTGACATTAGATGCATTCATGAGATATTCTTTGACTTGCTGAAAAGTGATGCCCATGTGCATATGCGACGCGGTATGCTCATAAAAACCTCCCCAGTGAATGTTCATACATCAGGTTAACTGTCTACTCGTCAATGAACACTATAAATTTCCACTGAAATGTGCATGAGACGTGTGAATTCGAATACTTCAAACTATGTTTAAATTGTTTGTGATGGGAGGAGTCATTTTATCATATTCTGGTAACCAAATAAAGGATGGAAATCTAAAACCCTTGCCAAAATGTCCACAAAAATGTTTCAATCACAAATGGAAATTCGTTGCCGTATCAAAACGTCAGTCGTCCAAAGTCACGCCTATCTTACTTACATATAGTTGGTGGTCGTCTTCACTTACTATCTCTTACACATGGAGATCGATCTTTCGAAAAACCATGGACAGTATCACAAATGCAAACATTGCCCGAAAATCACTCACCGTTGTACCTCTTATTGAATACAAATAACCCCGTTCGACAACAGACTAGCATTATCAACCTGCCCGAACAAATCCAACATGCAATCGTTTCCGGATGACGTCTGCGTGTAACAGACGTAACTTATATTTTGTGTGTTGTATTTAGAAAGTTAATGTTGCGTGATCGCAAGCAGAAATGAGAATTACACCGCAATCAATTTCTCAACATTTTCATCAGTTCGAAAAATAGACGAATTCTAAAAGTTTCAGATGTAGTGATGTCAGTTAGTTAAATAATAAAGACTGACACTTCTGTCTCTTAATGCCAAGCGATGACCATGGTTAACGTAAATCATCCAAAACAGATATACTTGTTCATATAACACTACAGGGCCAGAGAAGGGAAGTCAGCTATGCAACTGTACATACAATGTGTTTCCGTAAGTGTGTTTAGAAGCTAGACGCAGAATTCATCTCAGTTACAAGGGTGCATAGAATGAGACATGCATTAATCAGGCTCGGAAATCCAGTGCACACGGATCACAATCCCATCGGCAAAATGTAAGCTCAAGAGATTCTGCTATAGAGGATGATACGACGCATCTGCTTAACGTAACCCAGTAAGATATGGCACACACCAAACATTCGCCTTTAAGAGGCAGTGTCCCGAGATGGAACAGACAGTTTACCATCAATACTGAACTGAGCGTGCTTCCTCCCGAAGACTCATAGCACAAAGACTACGTTGCGCCAATTCATCACGTCCACCGATGTTTTTGGACGGATGAAGGAAAAAACGGTAGGCGCTGAATGCAGCTGAACGAGATAAAAGTTAGTTGTGAACAAGAAAGAGTTCACCTGCTCAAAGAGGTAGTAGTTTGCTTGTGCAAAAAGATCACAAGCCCTTCGGAAAAATCATGTTCATTGTCAGTGAACGTACCAAACCAGCCATTTCGTCCAATTCAGCACATAGCTCCTCGTGTTTTGGCAGGACGCTAGCGAGCAGTTCTGTGAGCAACAACATGCTTCCATGGATCCAATCATCTCGATTCAACTTCTTTAATTGAACTGTAGACTATAAACAAAAGAGAAGCAAAATTATCATAGATCAGTAATCCTTAAATAGCCGCTAGACAGCTGACCAGAATTAACACAACGCCTTGTAGCTGAAGATCACAGGCCATACTGAAGATCATTTAAGTCAATCAAAACTATGCTATAACCGGATCGATACAGTCAGCATTCAGTAAAGCTAGACGTAGCAGCATACGTTCATAATTTTTAGCTGAACACTGCAAATGAGGACAAAACTTCGGAAAACGAATAAAGCTTATAGGCCTGAACGTTGCTCGCATCAAAGCGATTGGTCAATATGGTGCTGCAAGATTTTTAAAATTAAAGATTACAAGATTGCTATAATTTTCGAGCACTCACATACAGCGATGAGTCCGATTGGCCACCAGTGGGTGTTTCCCCAAACTGCCGAAGTACCTCAACCAAGCAGTTCCGATACCATCTGACTGAAGAAGGCAAACCCCCATTCATACCTTCCAGATCAACAGACGCAGCATGTGCGTCTTGGCCAGTACCATGACGAGCGGCGGTTGCACTTGAGCCAGACAGGCTATAACTTAAAATACCAGTTGAAAGCCTGTCTACGACAGGGCGACCCAAACGATGGCGTTGTTCACGTGTAGCTGCCAAACCGAGAGCAGATCGCAATGTGAGACTGGCCAGTTCACGTGTGATGGTCTGTTCGAAAGTGAATACAGAAATTGACTTCCAACAGCAACGATAAGAACTACTGTGAGACAATGTGAATAAACAAAACATCTCAGGTGGATGTTAGATCACTGATTTAAGAAAAAGCTGACATGATTTATTCCACTATACTATGGACATGTCTCAGACCAAAAAATGATCATCGAATTGGTGAACCACGATAGCTTCCGAGAGAACTCACGGGTTCAATTGTGGAGTGAACATGGTCTTGTTAGCGAACTTTTCAGTAGTAACATAAAAATATATCTGCCATCATGAGATATACTAGGTGGCATGCGGCCTGGGACCTGTTAGAGTACACTGACCTAGACAACAGTAAAAAAAAAGTAGCCCACAACCTCGAGGTTGGTAATCGGCACCATTCAAACTGACCTGCCGTTCCGTCGATCGAATAGTTGATAAAGAGAATCAAAGTTCAAACATTAGATTTTAAAAAAAAACGGTGATCGCACGTAGATGATCCATAAAAACCACGAATTCCCTGTGTCAGACAGGGCAGCCCACGGATGATGTTCAGCGGTGGATAATACGAAAGCAAAGAAATAAATGTAACCGAAAAATATAACGTCTGCAAAATCTAAGATCAAACAGCGCATACTGAAACCCATTCTGAAAGCGCTTCATTATCGAGCTGAGTCATGTTAGCCCGATGCAGGCCTGTAGACAAGAAAAATTAACTCATTTAGTCCAAACAAGAAGTTCAACATCAAAGCTGACGATCCATTACTATCCATGGTAAGCACAAGTGGGTTTTCGAAGTCCGGAAAAAATAATGTGAACGCGTCAAATATGAGGCTTCACAGTGTACTTTTTACTTCCCATAAGAATCATCAGAAAACGGCTTCAGACAGACATAAAATAAATTCACTGGCAGAAAGAGGGAATAGCAAGTTGGAGGTGATAAAATGCAATCAACTTTTCCTTCAAAATAATAACGACCCGATCGGAAAAATAAAAAATAAAAAAACCAAGACGGCCGAACAATTTTTGTGTTTTATATACTTGTGTTTCTGGTTAGACCGAAAAACGTACACTTTTATCGCGAAATGCCGATAATATTGCACCGATGAAGGGCCCAAAATGTTGATAAAAGCTAGTTGGGGTATTCAGCACAAATTCGCGAAGTAACAATATCTGAAACAGAAAAAGAGAAAAGTGGACACCTCGGTTTTCGGATTGACATTTTGGACTGCAACTGTCGAACTAAACACGCGCACGCCTAAGCGTAATACAGAATGCCATACAACGACAAACGTACTATATGACATAAACCTAGAACAAGAGCTAGCAAACCAGCTAGAGGAGGCCCTGTGATAATGACAAAAGTCAACAAACTCTTAGTCGCATCTATTATCTAGAGTTATCAAAAACACTACAACAGCCTAAGCTTGGGTTACATCCCGTAGGCTACGAGTGCTCCAAAGTCATTTCATCACGTGATGGCAGTGTACACAGTTAGACCGAAAGCGGAAGACTCCGTCGGTTTGCATTTACTCCGTAAAAATTGGGTGTCTAATCGTTTCTGTTAATCATGGTGATCACAAGTGCACTATACCTATCGTGCATGCTACCAATTTGTTTCAGGAAATGTTCCCGTATCAAACGTGGTCAGGACTACGAAGACAGCTGTGATTCAAATAATCCGGAACTTTTTCAGTGAAAGTAATCGTGAAATGTTTAAGAAGTACACATGAAGTGACCAGAAAAATAAGGACGGCGATTTCATATTGAAAGAAAAGTTGAATTCTTGCTTGAGATATCGTCAGCAAAAGTTTCACTGACTCGATCAAGTCAACAGGTAAATTCGTAGTATACCGGTAGACCTTCAACAAAAACCAAAGCGATCAATAAATAGTGGGCTCTATTCAGTGATACAGATAGTAGCCCGTACACGAACAGGACCATAATCACCTTGGCAGGTCGTCTCATACTTGCTTGTGTTGACCGGGACCGAACAGAATTGAAGGCAACAGTGTGGATTAAAAAGAATTATAGGTAAGAAAAAGAACAGACAAGCAGTAGAAAATTGATAACGACAACCAGTGATTCCGTATATATATATATATATATATATATATATATATATATATATATATATATATCACAACAGTCACCTGTGACACTACAATGTTGTTTGTGGCTTCTTCAAATTTCTAGGAATAACCATTTGCAAGTGAAAAATTTCTCAGGATCTTCTGTTTTGCACACACACATTACGAGTAGTGCATACGCATGTTGCTTTATAAAACAAGGTTTCAGTAAACTACCTTTATGTACGATAGAGCAAAATCGGAGAAGGGGGGATATTGACCACAGCTCATTTTTTGATGAAGCGATCGTGACAAAGGCAACCGGCCAACTCAAACGACTTGGAGGAATGAGATCTCAATTTTTGTCCGACAAACGGGCTCAAACGAAGACTAAGGTCTACCCAAGCTCGTACACACGCAAATGCGCAGATACGTTCAGTTTGGACTACAAAAAGACTTGTTCCCCGCACTCGTGAAAGCAATTCGTCCAACTAGTCTACTTCACACGTAATGCACCAGTCCACTTGCAAACAGTTACGTTTACGCGGGTAAAACAAATCAACAACTACCTCAGCGACATACTCCAAAATGGCTTGAACTTATGACACAACAATGTGACTATGGGGCCTATGGCTCGAAATGCCACGTCGACCTTAATAACACATCATCACGTTCAGCTCATTCAAGATATTACTGCGCGATTAGAAACCCCAGTCACTGGCTTTTAGTTGAGCTGTGCCTATAAGAAATTAGCCGGCGCAGCGTGGAAAAAAAAACTGAGGCAACCTGTTATGTTGCTGTGATCCTGAACGCATACTGCTCGAAAGACCACATGTTCCACTGACTATTTATCTTTAATGGTCTGATGCATACAATCTTCACAATTTAGATTTGCGACTGATGAGAGTAAACGAAATGCTAACATATTGCAGCAGGTAACTTCATTTTGCCCAGATGAAGTTGTTGAAGGGAACCCCGTGTTTAAACTAAAGTAACAGATTTTGACATCTTTAATGAATGGAAGCGCAGTCCATTATCAGCGAGTGCATTGCTATCAAAATAGACTCCAAGTGGTAAACGCTTAAATAGGCTGAGAACACGCGGGCTAGAGTTGCACAGAAGACAAAAAGCACGTTAATAAAAACTTACAGAAAAGTTCTTTTGTGAGTCAGAACAGTCACTTGTGAGGGATTCACACGCACGTTTGATTTGTGAATCGATGAAATCGTACGGAAAAACCAAACCGAACTGGCCCATAAGACGAGCCTCGAGGGCAATCAGTTGTATGTCCGATGAAGCTGTTCGATTCTGTAACAGGTTGGCAAACCGCTGACAGTAGTTATGAACGCTCATAAAATCCATCTCGGCGATGCAACCTCGAAAAACCGAAAGCAATAAAAGAACGGCGCGTTAGCATATTGAAACAAACAGATTGAAAGTTATCACGTGAAATTAGGAAGAACAATTAGTTTGATCTTTGCTACTGGATGTCCACCTCAAAACACACATTGAAAGTGAGCCAACATTTGACGTAGTCCGCTAAAGATGACAGAGTTGACATTCAAGAAAACAAACTTTCAGCAATACTTAACAGACTACCAATCATAGGAAAATTGGTTATGACAAGACCAAGAGGGAGATTGTCGCTACTTAGTTACAGTTAACTGACGAATAGGTTCAGTTCGCTCCATTAAAAATTTGCGCTGACCACGGTATCGTAGGCTAAAAGTTGCGGGCATGCATGTATACATGAATACAAAAACACCCGTCGAGAGTCATATATATGAGTATACATCTTGTCTCGTAAATATGAAGATACCAAATATTTCAGCGTATTTCACTTCAACGGATAAAAGACTAACTTCTTGTATGCATGAGTGATTACAAAACATTGTCCGGAGAATGTTTTCTCGAGAACTGAAAAAAGTATAAATTGATGTAATGAAGTGAGATTACCGTCTCACAAACATACAGACATCTTTATCCACAGTGGGCTATGAAATAAAATGAAATGGAATGAAATTTGGTTCCCATTTTTGGTGAATTCAGTTTCACTTACGCACTATGCACTGCCGTCCAAACATACCCCGAGTAATGCTTGTGTGGTGTTCACCTATCGATCGTAAGTAAATTGGACATGCGTAGAGGTCACTTTCCTTGAAATTGAAAGACCAGAGGAGCATGTCTTATTTGGTGGATTCTATATGAGACAGTGGGTGGAGTCCAAATGGAAATCTTTTGAACTTTCGGCAGGGCTTCGCAGCCCAGCTGGTGGAACACCTGCCAAGACTGGGCTGCTGTTTCAGTTACTGGTTCGAATTCAGCCGAAGTCCCGTTTTTTCGCAAGTGATCCCTTTTTTAATTGTCAAATCTGCCGAACTACTTAACAATGCTTTATGTAGTATAAGAGGAGCAGTATTTCGGAATTAAGTTGGATGCAAATCAACCATCGTCAAGGCACAAGTGTGACCACCCAAACTCACAGCGCATCAAATGCTTACTGCTTGCGATGTATGCGTGACAAATAAAAGACACAGTTGAAGGAGAGATTAGTAAATGGAATTACTTGTGTTTTGAATATTCATGGTTGTATGTGGGCTGAGATACTGCCAGGACGCCCAGACCTAGACAGGAGAACGATTAGGGTTCTCAACCAAAGCCTTTGGCTCAAAAGCCTGTACCGCAAGGCAGCGGGTAGATGGCAGTGTACCAGAACCGGTACTTGTTCCAGAAAAAGATGCAAATCTTCCAACGCCAACCTTGAGGAGCGGGAGACTGTGGTTTGTCAGACCTCTGTATATTGGCCTTCCTAGTATGAGTAACTGTATCGGTGTGTTGGTCACACCATCCGGTTTAGCCCAATAGGTCATCGAGATGAGTAAATCGTCACATCACGTCAAGGTCCTGTCTCGTTGTAACACTGGATCCTTGTACAAACGTTCGTTTGCACGCACCACGTTACTAGTTACATCAAAACTTCTACACAGGCCCAGGCATCTTATGTTTCAATTAACCGCGTAACTGAAATGATGGATGTTCGCAACTGATACCAATAGCGATTGTTTGATAACTTTGTATGAGGTCCGTGCATACTATGATTATTGATTTGTGACTCAAGCACACTTAGTTCATTATCCTCCGGCTGCCGAAGATTTGAGTAAGTAAAAAGATGAATGTTCACCTTGATAGGGGTACATAGAATGTACAACTAACTTAATTCGATTAGCAAATAGATTTAAATCCTGGATTTGTCTTCTACCTAAATCAAATCGAAATCAACTGTCGTGGTTCAACTGCTGACAGTGCCAGTCTGAGTATGAAATTATACTAACTAAAAACGCTTCCATATTGTTAAAAAAATATTAAAAATTCACTTTTCCGCTTACATACTATAAGGCACTCGCTGTCATACAACTTGCAAGATCACTCGTGGATTGGATTCGGATAAGTTGCTCAAACTCGGACAGGAAGGATCGTGGCAACCGGGCCCAACCACTGGTCGTTTTGATCGGATGTCGTTACTGCATTACTGTGAGTAATTATGGTGCAAGTTTCCAGAACAAGTGAGCAAAACCGATTATGCAAAAATAGGGAGGTCTTGACCACTGCAGTTTCGCGGATGTTCATTTATGCGAACAAAGTGGAAACACAACTGTACGTGCTGGCGACATTTGTGTTGCGTTTCATGAGTTGAAAATCAGTCGATCCTGCGGAGTTGATGGTCTGTCTGTATCTGTAAGATTGCTGATTCTTCTATATAATGTTGGCGCATTATGCCTAAACTGTACCCTCCGTAACTGTCATTTTATGTCACTGTTGCGATCAACGACAGTCTGAGTCGTACAAAATCTCAACTTGAAGCCCAAAAGCTGGATAAATGTTTGTATGATTCATGTGTTTATCAAAAGACGACCTTTCCATCGTTACACCTACCAAGCATTCCTTATCATCAATAAACAGTGCAGCAGACTAGTTAATTTAGGAGACCCAAGTGTGAAAAACCTGGCCTTCGGCTGGATTCGAACCAGTGAAGAAAACAGCATATCCAAGTGCGGCAGCGCTCTATCAACTGAACTCGGAAACTTCACACTTAGACTGTTACCCACTTGCCCCACTACATCATGTGGAATCAAATCTGCCGAACTACTCGTTAGTAACACGATTTCAACAATGGCGTTGGTGGATTATAGCGTGAACTGCTTCAGAAATCCTACACGGACAGTCGTTCACCTGGATAACTTGGTGCATTCCACATGAGATGGTATGAAGGGTGAGTAACCGAGTCCAAATGTGAAATTTCCGAGCTCCCGGCGTGGCTTCGTAGCTCAGCTGGTAGAGCGCTTGCCGCGTTTGGGCATGGTGTTTCTGTCGCTGGTTCGAATCCAGTCGAAGCCCAGATTTTTTACAATTGGGTCTTTTTTAAACATTCCCTATTTTTACTATATCAGTTCGTTGATTACTCTACACCTACCTTGTAATTGTCATTTCTCTAAGATGCTCAGTGACCGCACACTGATTATTCCTCCCCCACAATGATACTAAATATTGGTCTGAGTAGTTTACCAACTAACTTAATACCCAAGAAACCAGGACAACCATTCAACCGTGTTTAATTACTGATCAACCTGAATAAACAATGATCCACTGATCGTCAGCTACAACTTTCCAGTCTAATTTAATTGGGTTTACATCGGATTTGAGCCACGAGCGGTACAGCGCAAACCGCCTGCAATGACAAACGAATGTAAACAATTTTTGCTTTAGCCTTTGCCGTAACCCAAGCTGAACGTAGATGCTACCAGGTTTGCTTTCTTTTACCTACGACGAACTGCTCACCGTGGTCTCAGTTGCAAGATATAAACATACAACATCAAAAGGATACGAAACCAAACATAAACGTTAACAAAAAAAAAAACAGGATACCTAGAATGTGCATGAATACACCTGGTAGTAAATACCAGTCACACCGTCGAATTTTTAGCACATAAAAAATAGTAATATGGACCACAACCTGAAAACCTGCATAGCCCGATACAGGCTAACCTATCTGGCAATGCATTAATGTCGCGTTATCTCCCCTCACCATTAGCTACAACCGTTAGTGTTGGAAGAATAGATGTACATGCTGATATGCACAACATCAAGGTAGCAGGAAAGGTCAGGAATATGCACACGGTTGGTTGGCGGCATCCGAAACGGATTAGCCTGTCACAGTGACCGAAGCCAGAGGACGCCTGCGCTTCAAACCATCACCCCAAGTGGCTTGCGCTGCACCACTTGTGGTTCCACTCACACACCACGTATCCGGTGTAAATGAAGAAATAAGACCATTGCGCATAGTAAAGAAGGGGGGAAATGTAGAAGGAAAAAAGGAATCACACCGATGCACCTACAGATTCGCAACATAAGTGTCATTGACTTCGAGTCTTCGCCATATCAGACAGCGTACTTAATTAAGGATGTTCATCTGTTCTGTTAATCAAATAAGCACGGAAACGTGCACAGCTACCAAAAATGGAACTAATGGATGTCACCCAAGAAGCAAGGAGTGAAACTCGACGACCGCAACTGACCTCCTGGATATACAGCGTAAACAAACGATGCACAGAAGTCCTCACAAAAAGTGGAGGCCAAACTCTATTTTGCGGCCTCATAACACGCTTTGGACTGAAATGTCGGTAATACAATAAGGCCATTTTGGCATCACAAAGAGGTGATTTTTTTTTCAACCGTTCAAAAATAATATGCTACAGGTATTCTGCAAGCATGTGTATGATACGTTGAATTCCATTTAACCCCTTCAGCAGTGCGGAAAACGACAAACATTGACTAGACACAACGTTACGAGCAAGTTGTAATACTCTACGTTTCAATCCACCTCGGGTGATTTCGATTACAACACTCCTGAGGAAGGCCACCCGAGGTGGTTGAAACGTAGAGTATTACAACTTGCTCATAACGTTGTGTTATTCTCAATCCATTTATCAATAACATGTTAAACACGACGCCCAAACTGTTTGACTTCATTCGTACTAAATTTGGTGCGGATATCTTACAATTGACTAAACACGTCCACAAAGTCTACTAGATAATCTTTAGTGAGGATCACAGCAACAGGACTGGTCGTTACAGCCATCTTTGTGCACACAGCGCCGATCGATAAGTTCGGATAAGCATCGTTTCGCAAAAAGCCAGTATCGTCGGATTTCAATTGCGTAACAGTAATTTGAAGTTTTACAGTTTCGCTCCAATTGCATACAAGGTCGTTCGGTCGAAGCCCTGTTTCACAGCTGATAAACTACAGACAGAATGGAAAATGCTTATTTAAAAAAACTGCCAGCAAACGGTTTCCCCGAAAAATTTATTGAGGCACATAATGAGGTGAATTTGGGAAATAAACGTACACACACAGCATAATAGAGGGATACATTCCTGTTTTTGCAATTCAAAGGGGACTGGCTAGCAAACGATATGACGCACAAACAAGAGTCTGCTCTGGCAAGAACGCATTCAGTTGCACGGTTACGCTAAGTTCAAACCACCATATAGGACCGGTTCTCTACAATGGCGAACGCGATTCGTTAAACTCCTCTGTCTCCCACGTTGTGTGCCGACTCATCTGCAATTGCAATGAAGTTTACATAAGCAGAGCAGATCGACAACTATTATGGCCAGTGGCCGAACATACCTCAAAGTGGTTG